>JAJLTU010000048.1:1764-85132 GCA_030568295.1 Myxozyma neotropica
CCTGTTGCAGCCGTTCTTCAGCCTGCAGGAAGAGGGTTTTGTAATCCGGAGAGCTGTTGTCAGTCATCTGCTCGATGTCGGTGCAAATGAATCAATTTGGATGGGGCTCGTCAAGGCGAATATGCGGGAGAGAGTCTGGGAGAGAGCCGGGGAGCCGCAGCCCCCTATGACGTATGAGCTGGCTAAGAAAGTGAACTGGTAGCGAGCGTGCGCTAGTCTAAGAAATGATTATATAAGCGGGATTCCAGTAGGGCGATAAAAAAGTCAATATGGCATAGTAAGCCACATATGCGAATCCCGCGAGAAAACACCGAGAACATTATAGCTAAACTAATGTCGCCGTGTCGCCCATCTTCCTGAGGGCTTTTACAGCCAAATACAATTTGCATCAGATGGCGGATCGTAGCAGTCCTTTTTGCGCATCCTGACTCCTTTACCTACTCCGAGCCTTCCCTGAACTCCTCCTTCTCGATTGGATATACAAGACAAATATATATGGCGATCCTTCTCAATATGATGGGCATCAATACTTCCCAGCAGCCTTTTTGTATTTCATATTGTATTGCATTTGCAATTTTGAGTGGAGGCGCAGAAAGCGACTATATTTGGGTCTTTGAATGATTGAAGTCATTACATGAGCAATGTCAGCTCCCCCATGTGTTATTTTAACAGACCGTTGCCTAGAAATTATTAATGCTACTTCGGTTATCTTCCCATTTACTGCGACGTCCATCTGTTTTTGGCATGCAAATATGAGACAATCTTTGCTTGATGCCAACCAGCATCCCACAGGCTGAAAGAATGGAAGGAATTCTATGGATATTATTTACTCGTCGACTGAAGAAATGTACGCCAAACGCCTCCCAGAATTGCAGCAGAAATATGTCCCTAGTCACCTTAATGAAGTTGGGTATATTAAGAGAACTTGGCTTATTCCAATTAAAGAGAAACCCGTCGAGGCATTGGTTAACCAGTCAATGCATGATGCTAATAGGGCAACTTCGAGAGTCGAACGGATCCATGCACTCCTTAAGTCGTATGTGATATGGTCGACTTTTGTCGAGGGGGCCTAAGCAACCCAAGCAGCCCGGCGACTAAACGCAGCGCAATCGGCCATACGAGCGTTTCAAGGGTGTGCACTCTACGGTATTCAGATATGTTGCAATTAGCTCTATATAGAACAGATCAAGTTGGTGTTGATGCTCTCGACGTACATCAGGCTTTTAGATTGCAAGCTAAACAAGCCAAAGCAGATAGATCAAGGAAAAGTAAATGGAGCTTTTCTACATATTTGAATTTGGGAATTTGTTCAAATATCGGGAATCCAGTAATAGTCGTGAGTGTGAACCATCGTTTTGACGTATTTTTCTTTTGCAGATGAAAGAATTTGGGCCATTTTGTGGGATTGGAGACTGGTTTTCTTCCCAGCTACTAAGAGTTGACCTAGCGACTTCGAAGTACTCTGCAGCCATTCTAATTGACCTAAATTCCTTTAATTGAAATTACGACTCTAGCCTTTTGGATCTTCTCTTCAATTTGAGCATACGTAAAAGGTTGTTGGAGACTCATAGTCAAAGTTATAGTAGTTTGAAGTTAACTAGTGATTGGCCAATAAGTCACGTTATTAAATTCCGACTTTATTAATTAACGTGTAATCATATGGGGGTTGTACCCCCAGTAGTAGGCGGTCATCGCCACTTCAAGCGCCCAAGCACCAGACCACAAACCACATCCATCACAATTGCGATTTCTATTTATCTTGAGAAGACTAGAATAATCCTCATTGGCCGTCATTAGAATTTTCGAGATGTCTTCAGGCCCAAAGCTCTTCCGGTTTCCTATTCCACTTCCAGCACTCCCTTCGTCTGCGCACGTTCGCTCCGCCGGCGTCTACCTCGCTGGAGGTCTCTTCTCGCTCGGATTCTGGTTCTTCCTCGACTCTGCTATTTATTCCAAGAAGAACAATGCTTCTGAGATCCATGTCAAATTTGTGGATTGGATTCCCGGTATTTGCTCGTTGCTGGGAATTATCGTCATCAACTCGATTGATAAGGCGCGGTTATCATCAGATGCCTCGTTTTCCTATGGCGGTGAAGGAGTAGCTTGGAAAGCACGGCTGGTGCTATTTATGGGATTTGCTTTGCTTGCTGGAGGATTTGCTGGAAGTATTGTGGTGTTGATCTTGAAGTATATTGTGCCACAGTATCCATGGCCGACGCTATATTTTGGAATTAGCAATGTGATTGGCAATGGACTATTGATGCTAAGTTGCGTCGTTCTATGGATTTCGCAGAATGTTGAGGATGAGTACTCGTACTCTCTCTCATTATAAGAAATTACTGCGACGAATGCTCCATAGCGTGTTTCCCCTTTTTATTTGTTGTCAAACGATGGAATCTGCTGTGAGCAAAACCACGGCGACTTGTCTCTCACAATTTAGCCTGGATCGCACATAATTACATATGATATTAAAAGTCGAGAGATTCTGCATATCCAGCATAATCGTCTTTACTCATTCTCATAATCATCATTTTGGTTCGATTGTCCTCGTTATTGCTCTTATCTAGTCACATTTTTACTTCCGCTTCTGGGACCACATTTCGTCATGGTGCCCTCGACTATATAGGTTTATTTGTACATTATGAGTTAATTGGGGTTTGTCCTCGTCCTTTTACTTCCTATTTATTTTGGTTTGCGCTATCCCGTTTTGGATTTTGTTTGTATTTGCCTCGTTCTCAGCGAACAAAAATAATTTGTCTAAAGATCATTACATTCGTACAAACTATGATGATATATGCATCTTCTGATGCTATTGCATTAAAGCAATAATTGATTGACTTCACGAAAATAATGTACAGCTAGTAAGAAAGAAAATGAAAAAAAAATTAGTGCGAGTACCATTAAGTTACAGTGAGATGTCCCTCCACTTCGAGATCCCTATTGCGTTCTCTATCTCGTTTCCTTTCCAAACACCTCGCTTGTCATACACGTACAGCCCAGAGAAAATCTTGCCCAAAGATGCTAAAGACTTTATACCCGATCGCCCTGCATGCTATAAATATTGCATATACTCAGAGACAGCTTCTTACTTGGACTTCTTCTCAGCAGTGGCGGGTGCCGCAAATATCGCCGATTTCAATTGGCCCGCGATAACTAGCAACGAGTAGAGATTCATAAAGATCCAAGGAGCTGAGGGGAGAACATAAAGCATGATGGTGGTCTGAATGGGGTTGTGGCCAACATACTTGAACCCGGAAAAGTACTCGCAAAACATGTAAAGAGTCGTCTTTGAGAAGCACGAGACGGCAGCCATGAGGCCAACAAACGCACCGTTCAGGCGAGTGTTGGGGGAGGTGGAGAAATAAGAGGTGTAGAGGTAGTAGGACATGAGGACTGCTTCCACAAGGGTCATGAAGGACTGTGCGGCAGGAAAGCCGTCTTTGTCATTATAGGCGGGCCATCCGTAGACGTAGTCGATAGTACCATAACTGTTTTTAATAGGATCAGTAATTGTCTTTGTGTCAAGCCGTCTGCGTCTAGTAGACCAAAGGAGTTAATGCAAACGGGAGGAGTGCATACAGTGCATATGGCTTCCAAATGAAATGCAGCTTGCCGCCTGGGAACGAGTATGGTCGCGCGAGGATATAAGTCGCGTCCTATACGGCAAAAACAGGGTCAGTAAAGATACATCAATCAATTGCACAGATTTGTGTGCTCGTTAGCGCGTATGCTTCAAATCTGCAGCATCGCGATTGCAATCGCCCAGCGGCCAGACGGGGCAGGTGCAAGAGAAGGTAAACTTACCCAAGAGACGATAACGTTCGACAGCGCGAACCAGATTGACACGAGTGTCTGAGGCTTGTAGTAGAAAGTCATTATTGTTCGGTAGGAAACAGGCAGTCTGCGAAGGGGACGAGGAAACAAAAGTGGGGAAGGAGACGATTATATTCTGTTTACGAGTTTAACGAGGCAAAGCGGAAGGAGATAAATTTTGGTTTTGGGTTCGCGCGGCGGCCAGGCCCGAGGCTCAAACTCTGTGCTACATAATCAACAACCGGTTCCTGACACGCTGGCCAGTGATTGGCTCTACCCTCATGCATTTAATGCCGAAGCTACTATCGCAGAATACTGTCTGCTCTACCCTCGCGTCACTCTGTGCTGCAGTGCGGTCCTCTTGCGGCCGCGCTATCTGAAGGAGACAAATAGGCGGGCATCGAGATCAGCATCGAACCGGGGGCTCGAGAAAAACCCTGTCAGATGAATACGAGAATTACGAACACGAATCAATTAAACCTTCTTTACAGCAAGTAAATAAATAGCAATTAGAACACGAATGGTTGCTTGTATTCCCTTATGGCGGACCAACTCCTGCAATTACACGAATCACTGTGCATTCATTGATGGCAGCTGATTGTATCTCACAGGCCGTTCAGCTGCATTAGTGTCCTCGAGTTACACTCCCAGTAAAGATCGATCGATTTAGACCAGATAGTTATACTATCATTAGTATACACATCCTCAATATACGGAATCACAAATCATAATTTATAATGAAGAGCAACTAGTTTTATAATAAAACGATAACGGATTAACAGTAAATATCATGATTTGATTTTCGTCGTCGTTATTTCCTATTCTTCATTTTTTGCCATTCTCATAATATTAATCAGTGACAACCCAGCCAGAATCCTGTAACGCCATTAATTCATATTCATAATATAATCTACAGAAATCGTATAAAATCCAAGTCACTAATTATTAGGTCAATCTTCAGCTCTTTAAGCTAGAAATCAGAGAAAAAAGTAAATCAAATATATAGCACCACGTACTGCATGAAGCATGACATACTAGTGTCGTAACCACCCGATGGCCAGAAAACCATTATCCAAGAAAGTCATAAATACGAATGGTAAAAGCAATATACAGAAAAGGTGGCAACGAGAGTTGCTAAGACGAGAGTGCCAAGACGAGAGTTGCTAGAAACTGCGTCATCGACTCGACACCCAAAAGGCATTATTCGTGGAGGTGGTCACTGCAGATTCCCCTATGACAATCCCCTGCTGATCTCTGAACGGTGCTTGGTACTGGAAATTATTGGCGATCTGCTCAGCATGACTGATCAATATCTGCTGGCGGAATGGCAGCACATTGGGCAAAGGAGGGTGCGGGGGGGACTCCGTCCAAAAATGACTCTGAAGGATTAGCGTGGGTTCTTTAAGCAGTTCCTCATTAATCATTTGCCTTCAGTAGCATACACCACCAATTGGAGGCTCAAATGAATTCTACTGATTTATCTCACATGCGACGCATCATTGTTTGTGAACCAGCACAGCAAGTTGCTAGATCACCCACAAACTTCAATGAAGGAGGTGGCCGAAGGAAATCAAGGAGAACCTTCCATTTGGACTGGCCAGGAAGTTGTAAGTAGTTAATTGTGGTAAGTGGTGAATATCGTGAAAGAGGAAGTCGAAAATGGTTTGTTGTGGTAGATATACGCTGTAGAAGTATGGCGGAAAACGACGCGTTAATTAAGGCTTTCAAAGCAGTATCTTACGTGCTTACGCTTGATGCAAACACCTTTTATTATTCAAGATTATTGCCACTGAACTTGTACTGTTAATCGAAAATTAAGCGATAAATTTTGTTTAACAGCTATAAAGAATGGCGCAGCTGCCATTTATCGTTCTTACGCGCAATTTCTGTTGCTTAATTTGGATAGATGTGGCATATTGCCAAATATGGATTAGGATCATATGACTAAATCATGTCCTGCAATGCAAGCGAGATTATTTTGATTCTACGTCTTGCTGCCTTTACATTACACAAATAATTTTGTAAATTGGACATAGTCCCCGTCAACCATCAATACGTCTCGACTTAACGGCCGGAATAAGATAACGGCTGAATATAGAAAAATGTCAGACGCGCGTTCAGTCACCTACTGCGATTACGCGACGCTAAAATTGGCTACGAGCATTCCAAAGTCAATACATCATCTATAATGTAAGTCTTACTAGCGAATGATGAAACTAATTCTATCTCAGCTAAAGAGTTTAACTTAGGACAAGCATATTAATCACTAATAGACTCATATATTACACAACAACAAGCCGGATATGAAAAATACATGCCACAACTGCGGAAATAGACGTGGCGTTTTAATATCTTATATAATCACATGTGGCCTGAGGTACCCAGGAACATTGTATATAACCAAGCGAACCAAACGAACCAACCAACTAAAGCAGTCAAAATAAACAAATAAGCTAAAAAACAAACTCAAGTTCTCGCGATCAAATCCAGCGTACATACACACAATTCGAAGCTCTAGTTATAGCTGCGCTGCTAATTTTTGTTCCTCTTCGCCTCTGCTGACAAAATCCAAATCAGTCTCGTCGGTGCCTTTTGCAGTGTTTCCCTTAATGGCCTTCACATGTTTTGACACGCTGATACTTCCGAAGATTACGCCAGGGTAGAATAAGTAAGAAATAGTCAACGCGATAACAATCATAAGGGTATCCAGAACCAAGAAATATCCTTCTTCGGACATCAAGTACCCTGACCATCCTAACGCCAGCTCCGCAACTCGATAAATTGAACGCACGTATACCAGGACTACAGCCAGCATCAGCACGATCATGAATCGGAATGTCCACTTTGAGTCTCGAATGTGAGCGAACTGAATTGGGGGTGCGTCGGAAATAAGGTCACCATTGCCGTTGTAATATACGCCCTGAGCAAAATCAGCTGATGTTTGCCAACCTGGGTTTTGGCGGTACCATTTCACAGTACGGATGAAATAGTCCGCGCATAAAATGAAGAAGCCGGTGGTGGCAAAAACCTGGAAGGCAAGACCACCAACCATAATGTGGGTGCCTGTCTCGTTGCCGGTAGCGGATTGCGTAGCTGTTGCTGCCATTCCTCCGCCAACACCTGTAACATCAGAGCCAGTCAGCAATGAGGTTCGAATCGAAAAAGAAATCAAGCGCAATATCAATATTACCTTGAAGAATCAGACTGACGAGATCCATGCTGATAAATATTCTAGAGTAGGTCCACGGCATTAGACGCGATCTCTGCACGCCCCATATGACGATCACTTCAGCGAGTAAGTAGTAAATGCCAGCCATGAAGAACGCCGGGGCCAGAGTCAACAAAATAATCTGCACGATGTAGTTGTTCATCTGCCACCATACATTCTGGCTGGACAAGTACCGCGCAATATAGCCGCCAGTTTCCAGTCCACAGGTTATGAAAAGGCATGTGCCAAACCAATATTGACGATAGTATATAGCTAGGCTGGAGTGAGCGACCCAGGCAACAGTGCAAACAATCAGCGCCGCGAGGTTTATGCCCGCGGACGGGACGTAGCCGTAAATATTCATGTCGCTATTCGACCATAGGTCATATGTTGCGTTGGTCGTCGACATGGTCGCTAAAGCAAGATCTTGTCTTGATGGTGGCATTCAGGGTACCTGAAGTGGGGCGGATGGATGAGCTTTATGAAACGTAGTGCCTGGAAACGGCTCAGGGTTGAATTTCCGGATACGACGAGACCTAACTGTGCCGGTCCTGCCGACCGCCGCTGAGCCGCCACTCCGCAATTCGAACAGTCATCATGCGTGTTCGCGCACTAACTACTGCTCCTCTCTTTCCATTCCGCGACCAGTAGTACAATGACTAACTATCTCGAGTCGTCGTAGCGAAATCAACTCTCTGAAATAAAGAGAGAGCATTTTGTGCTGTGTCAGCATACGCGCAGCTCCCAATTCGATCTAGAGCGTGCTCGTCGAGCAAGAATAAGAAATCAATGATCCAAAACTTTAAAGTCTAAGCGAGAAAAACGATGACGTTAAGCAGATTAGCGTAAGCATATGGTTCAAGTATATAGCGTCAATAACAGATATATAATATCCGGAAATCTTTGTTTATTAGCAATGCCAATACCTGATACAAAAATTATCAAAAGGTCACTAACTAACACTCTGAAGCTTCATGCAAGCATCATGTGGCACAAAATACAAACATTGATTCGCAAAAAACTCATTGAGTCAATACAATGGTAACTCGCATTAAAAATCAGTAGTGTACAATAATCTGAAAATGCAGGGAAAACGTATGATCACAACCAGGAGAAATAAGCAAAACTGGAAAAAAAGATCAAAATTAAATAATTAAAAATCGATAAGCCGAATGAATGCCTATGAAAACAATCTAACATAAATCGTCGGTCATCAGCTACCATTATTAGTCTTCGTGCGTTTCAATGGTGGCTGCCTTCCCAATTTGGGACTCATTTTGTGATCTTTCTCTTCCTCTTCCTTAACAATTACCGTTTCAGGACCATTACCTGGGTTATTATTGCCGTCAGCAACTATCGATGACTGGGCCAGAATCGAGCCAGTGTCTGTAGTGGTGGAATTTCCATTTCCACCAGAATTAATATTATCGCGCCTTCTTTTATTTGCAGTGCTGCGCGGACTTGTAACACCTGAGGATGTCTGACTAGGAGAAGGCGACTTGATCATCGTTGGCGAGGCCTGGCCACCCTGTACCACTCCCTGGCCGGAATCAGAGGCGCTGTCCACTGAAATAGTCATATCGTTGTGCTCATCACCGATTCTTGCCTTGCCCTCCCCAGTGTCGTTATCTGGAGCCATCGCGGAATCATTCTCCTCTTTCTTGTCTGACTCCAGCTTCAGTTCACCTGTGCTGTCATTAAGACTCTTAGAATCCTGAGGCATGCTCTGTTGTTGACCACGCTGCTGAATTGGCGGCTGACCCTGAATCTGCAATCCCTGTTGCTTCTGCATCATCTCCTGCTGTCGCTGGTGTTGAAGTTGCATTTGCGCATTTTGATACTGCTGTTGCTGCTTCACTTGCAACTGCTGCGCTTGAATCTTTTGCAGCTCCGGACTCGATCCCGCAGCCCCCTGCTGTTGCTGTTGTTGCGAGTTCTCGCGCTGCACATTTATCAGATCCACAAATGCAGTGAAAGATTGCAAAGGACCTGCCATGTTATTAGGAGATAAGTAGTACGGAACAAGTTCTCTCATCTGTGACATCACTTGCGTGATTTGTAGAAAGCGCGTCAGTGCATCGGTAATGCCGTATCCATTCACTTGAGATCGAGATACGGTCCCGATAGCCACCGCTTGAGTGGAGGACGGCGATGGAGGTCCGCTGCCTTGCCTTCCAGCTCCAGAAGCAGCAACAGCAATGCTGCGTGGAACAAATTCGTTGTGTTCGTGAGCATGAAACTCCAGACTATCAATCCTTAGCATAGAGTTCATAAATACTCGCAAAGATCCATGCGACATAACATGAGAACCACTTTGGAACCAGTATATCATCGTGGCACGGCCGCATTCGATCACATGCACGTCTTGCGCCATAGTGAGCTCACGAGGATTTTCAGGAATAATCTGAACACGACGAACTCCATCCTGGAATAGAGTATGATAGTATCGTGGTAGAGCAAGATTGGGGACTTCATAATGCTTGGGAATCTTGTCACCAGCGTTGACTACCGTATATTTCATACCACCAAGTTCGGTGAAGTACTCAAGGACAAACTTCTTCCAGTAATCCAGATCTTTCTTCTGCTCAGTTCCCATGCTTAGGCTTTCACAGAAGGACAGTAGACGCATAAGCCCGGTTTTCCTAGGATAAGAGTTGTTAGTACACTCCATACATTACGAAAAAAATCGGTCCGAAAATTGGCTTACCCTCTGATACTGGCGGCTTGTATTGCATTCATGCCCATACCGCCCGCCATGGCTAACTGTTGCTGCTGGTGGACATGCTGAGCAGCCTGCTGCTGCAGTAATTGTTGTTGAGCTACTGACATTTGCATGGCTTGATTTGTAAACTGGCCTGGTTGCTGAGCCATTTGGGACACACTCAGTCCAGGCAAAGCATGGGTTGCTAGTTGCGGAGTCGGAACGGATGATTGCAAATGCTGAGAATTTTGTGGCTGTTGAAGGACATGAGCCTGCTGTTGTTGGGTTTGTTGTTGAGGAAGTTGTTGTCCATGTTGCTGGGTTTGTTGCGCGTGCTGTAATTGTTGCTGCAGCTGCAGCTGTTGTTGCTGTTGTTGCTGTTGTTGCTGTTGTTGCTGTTGTTGTTGTTGTTGTTGTTGCTGTTGTTGCTGTTGTTGCTGCTGTTGCTGTTGTTGCTGTTGTTGCTGTTGTTGCTGTTGTTGCTGTTGTTGCTTTGCAAGAGCTTGCTGTATCTGCTGCTGTAAAATGTGCTGAGGCACGTTCTGGTTAGGAATCTGCATATTCTTATTGCCAACTGCATTAGCATTTTGAAATTGATATGCCTGAGGTATATGTTGAGTTGGCAGACTTCCCGGAACAGCAACTGCACTCGTTGGTAACTGTTGTGGCACAGCCATGTGAGCACTGGTTCCCTGTGGAACCGCACCATTCATCATCTGTTGCCGACGGAGCATTTGCTGATATTGGAACATTTGCGGTTGGGTCATTGCTTGCCCTCCTTGCTGTTGTTGTTGTTGTTGTTGTTGATGTTGATGTTGTTGTTGTTGTTGATGTTGTTGTTGTTGTTGTTGTTGTTGTTGTTGTTGTTGCTGCTGCTGCTGCTGTTGCTGTCGCTGCTGCAGCAAGAATTGTTGTTGCTGCGAGATTGGCAAGTCATGCTGTCGTTGCTGTTGCTGTTGTTGTATCTGACCCTGTTGTGATAAGTACATTTGTTGTTGTTGAGAGAGCATAGTCGAGTCTTGATTCTGAAATTGAATGCCTTTGCCTGGCGCTGATATCGTACCAATAGCCTGTGCCGAGGACTGTGGGGTCGGCACGTGCGGCAGCTGGGGAGAGGCCATAAATTGCCCTGCACAGCGAGATAATGATACAGTGCCTGTAAACGGAATTGCCGAAAAGCTTTTGGTGGAAATAACTATTTCATAAATCGAATATATAGAACAGAGAATCGCCTAAATTGATTCCATGTTAGTAAGCCATAATTGGGTCTTTGGCAATACTAAAGTCTTCAAGAGAGATTATCGGTCGGCAAGACCAGAATAGTTTTTGGGAAGTGCAGGCGTTGAATCATATGTCTCCAGAGATCGCGAATTGCAGGGCAGAGCCGGACGCAAGCGTCCAGAGGCACCTGCAGTCCATCTTGAATCCACGAAACACCATTAAACGAATACCAGTAGAGCATTCATACCTTAGCGCACCCAGCAAATCAGAGAAAAGGGTTGAGGCAGCTCAAGCACAGGATCGGAGCATAAAGATAGCAAGGAAGTCGGTCTGTGAATGCGGCCCTAACGCGGTGCAGATAACAAATACACGCCGCCCCAAATTTGGGCGATACAGAAAACCCGCCAACGACAGACAGTCAGGCTCCGGCGACTGAGAGATTCGAGTTGATTGTTCGATGAGTAGGGCAGAACGGGCGAGAGAATGCACGCAATAGGGCGCTAGGCTAGAGGCGGGAAGGACTGAGGCAAATGGCGACGATGGGCCGTCGGTGGAGAGCAGGTTACCCGGCTACTTCGGAGCCCGGTTAATCTAAGCGAATACCTTCTCCCCGGAGCTGTGTTCGCCTAGTCCCGATGCGCAAGCACGGAAAGATCCAACGCTGCAAAGCGGACGGAGGCATCGGCTCCGCAGCTCGCATCTCAAAGCTCCGAGTGTTTTTAGGCCGAAAGACGCTCTTTGGAGATCTAGCTAAGGTCTATCAGTGAGAGCGGTACAGCACCCTTGCGGCGACGCAAGCCAAGTAGGGCTCAGCACGGCGATGCCCGTGTAAGAGCTTGCGTTAGGGCTCGCACGTGCCCTGGCCTGTATAAAGAGAACGCGGCACAAATTTTTCTGATTTTCCTTCTTTTCTTCTTCACATCATCAGGTCAGTAATCGCCCAGCTATTGCGCTTTTATATTTTTGTTTCTGTTATTAACTCCCATTATAGTAGAGGTTATACTACATGTATAATTTCAAAGCGGAGCCGCATTACAAATGCATAGTTGAGGGTTGCACTTCTTCTCTATAGGTTGTCCTCCGTTCCCTGCTCCCTTGAATAATGGAAATCACTTTTTTGGTCTTGTCGGTGTGACTTCATCCATGCACTCCTTAGTTGGAGTGATCATGGGGGGGCGAAAGATTGAAACGACATTTATTTTGCTTAGTTTTGTGGTTGTTTAGTATATTATGGTCTGCTGAGCTGCAAAGTGGCGCTATGATATTTCTGTTTTGCTTCAGCCCTTTGGTTTCGGATAATGTATCGATATAAGAGTATATAATATAATTTTCAATGAATTGATCTTCAGTTTAATGATATTAGTGTAAACCTGCTGCATATCGGCGGGTGTTTATCAACCAGCATGGGGTTTCGGTTGAACTTAGTAACCTGATAACGGCTTGTACTCTTCAATTCATTGTCTTCTGCTGTTTCGTCTTTTCGAATATTGTCTTGATCATCTCGTTTCCAAGCTTAGTAGCATCAGCAAAGCGAGGAGAGAAGTATTTCTGCGTCTGTTCAAAACGCTTCTGGTAAAGGTCAAAATTCTTGAACGTAATAATCTCGCTCCAAGACTAGATATGTAGCAAATGTTAGTTATATACATCTTCGCATAGCATATACTCCTGCTGCAGACAAACACTTACGCGAGCGGCCATTGTAAATTCCAAATCTTCTGCTCGAAATGTGTCATTTTCCAATGCCACGTTTATGCAATCCTCAAGTAATGTAGGAGATTGAAATAGGTACTCAGTCACACCTAGCCAGATTCTAAATAGTGGCGTACTGCAAATCATATGGTCGTATGGCACAATTCCAAGTTTCCACCAACAGTCAACCATCGCCAGCAAGCTCAGATGCGAATTTGGAGTCCGAACCGGTGGCACATTCGATAGAGAGAATTTATCGAGCAGGTCGTCTGACAGTAACAGCTCATGCGTATCTGGCAGTCCGCCAAAAACGAACTCTTTAGCAGTATAAATACGATTTCTGAAATCTTCTTCCTTATGCTCAATCATTAGTGTAAAAAGTTCAGTCACAGACTTTGCGTATTGCAAGATCTGGTCATGCGCCGCAGGATTCATAATAGCCAGTCCTGCATATACGTGCCACTTGTTGCAGTAAATGCGTAGCGAGATATTAATCTTTACGTTCTCGATCCCTCCTACATAGCGAGGAACTTCCCAAGGAAACTGATTATTCGCATGCCAGGCGACACCCATGCTCATGAATGCAGCGTGTGTGGCAGCCTGGGTATCGGCTGTAATCTTATCATGTTCGGCAGCAGTGAGGTAGACAAATTGAGAGCTGAAGCAAGTGAGTATAGATCTCACTAAAGCAAGAGATTCGTCGCTAGCACGATGCTGAATAAGAACCTGTTGAATTCAGTTAGCATTTCAATAATGTTAAATGAAAAACAAAATGTGATGTGCATACCAGAGGCTGCCCGCGCGTATCAACATTTGGGCCATGGAGGGAATGGCAAGATACAATCTCTACATCCGCTGGAAGGTGAGCTTCGAAAGCAGCGATTTCCGGAGCTTTGCATGATGTCTGGCCGCCAACAATGGCTCCAACTTTAGTTGCTATATATTGATCAACGATGTTAATCCGACGCCGCAAAATCTATAACAAAACAGTTATCATACATGGTCCATAGGCGGCAACAATCTTGTCGATATTCTCAGCTTCGACTGAGTAAACAATGAAGTCACTTAGACGTGAAACATAGTGTCCGTTCTTAAATATGTTGATGAGCGGAACTAATCAAATCCTCAAACGTTAGCGCATTGCTTCTTCTTCATTTTCTTCAAAGATCTTGCAAAATTTACAGTCTTTATATTCTTCTTGTAAGTCGCTAAACCGCTCCTCTCGATCGCACGCGTTAATGCTAATGTCCCGTTAGAGCTATTTCGGCAAGCATATGGGGACGAGGGCACGTCGCCAAAAGGCGACGCAGACACGAATTTAGCAAAAAAATATGTTGGCATACGTGTATCCAGCAGCAGACAATCTTCGAGCATACATCCTTCCCATGTCTCCCATTCCAATAATGCCAACCTGTGGATGAAATCCGCCAGTGGTTGGCGCTGTTGTAATCGGCATAGTTACCGTTGAATTACCACCGGAATCAAGCTAGAGAACTGAAATAAAAAGGAAAGAATGATTTTGTAAATCGCAGAGTTCAGTATCAAACTGTGGTGCGAACAGAATACCACTCTCTTATCGCTATGGCGATACGATTGACACAGCTTGAGGTGGTTGACTACGTGAGAACTCGACTTCTTGAAGGTTGAATTGCCGTGCAGCCGCACGCTTGTATCTCATTTTCAACCAGTTCGCCGACAAATATAATCGATTTCACTCGTGCAGGACATCGCGCCTATTCCCAGAACCTGATATTATATCCATCTAATGTTCCAGAGCTCTTTTAATTTTGTTTTAAAGAATATCATTTACTTATCTTCGTGGATGCAGCCGATGCACCATTCCTGAGCCAACCAGATCAACACTGACTACACGATATCCATAGATTATTCTTTAGCTCTAGCTGGCGCAAGGAATATTTGCGAGCACTTTGTGTTTTCTTTGTGTTTACTGGCATATAGGCAGTACGTTAGTGTTTATTTTTTAAAGAGTGAACATTTAACGATATTATCATAGCACTACTTGCAATATTAATTATAAATGAAAATGCGGCGCGGGCGGTCGGACCGATTGAATATTGGACTTGCCTGGTGGACGATGTAAGACGGTAGTTATGTGAGTCCTGCAATGAGCTATAAAAATCCAAATAATATGAACTAAGACAGCTATCTAATTCACTTGTATCTGTTATTAGTTTTGTACGCTTGATGAATATTACTGGCGACTAATGAATACCGAAGACATGGTCATAGTTATCTTGTGCTAATTCTGGTTGTCTACATCAACCAAATCTCCAGAAAATGGGGCCGAACAAGTTATTTTAAATCTGTGAGATGAATAGGAGAACTGGCAGAGTGGTATTCAGGTATAAGTCCACGTGCACTACTTTACCGACGCGGCTATAGCTCGAACTAGAAATAGCTGGATGCCGATCGCCACTGGCTTGACGGTTCCGTCTCAGAGAATACAGTGGCGGTACTTCAAGTGTGGAGTCTAATCTATTAAACGATCAGGGGGCAACGACTAAGGGGGATCTAATAATAATAAAGATTAATGGGGAAGCTTAAAGCAGAGATCATGATCGGCGACAGAGCAATCGAAATCAAACATGAACATAAGATATCCGTATTAATCCAAACTGAAAATATTACAAGAAACATAAAGATCGCTTAAGATCTAGTAATAAGTAATGATCAGCTAATTTGATGCATTGTTGGTAGTTCTGCAGTAAGATACGAAGATCGGAGATACGTCATCGTCGATGACATGAATAGGTCCTCAGGTGGACAGCAGCTCAAGGAGTTATCAGAGTGCACATATGGCCTGATCTCGGATCGCATTGATACGAAAGCATCAGTTTTCTCCTGGAGGAAGCCGTGGATGCCCGGAGGTCTATTTTTTTTATCAGAGCGAGAGGTGCTCAATCGAGTAATATAGAAACAGCGGAGGTTGGAGGTGACACAGACTACTAGCTAATCGATCAATAAATTCCTGCCGCAAAATAGGTAGGCAGTGGTATCATGAATGCACGGCGGTCAGACACCCGACCGGGATGATACGAAGAAAGCTAGGGCCAGCGCAAGCAAATCAAAGGTAGTAGGCTGTTTACACATTGACCGATTCGGCGTACTACTCGAGTCATCCCTATCTACTGATCTTTTATCGTTGCTATCTGCACCATATGATAATCAAACCATGCAAACCCACGACATCCTAGATTACGCGTTCCTAAGCTACATTAATTCGTGAAGCGACGTCAACAGAGAGCTGCCGGGTATGCCCGCCGAAGTTTTGAGGATCCGGAATCTGGTAAACAGAGGCCCGGTGAGCGTATTCCGATGCGTTTGGCGCCGGATTCAAAGGCCACGGTGTTAGCGACATCGTGCTGTGAAGTCCGCTACCTGCCGCGACAGAATATACATTGTATTCTACATGACTCAAATATGGGCAACCGGCGCGAAGCAGTCGCGATAGAGACAGACTTTGGTGGCGCATTAAAGTTATCAGGGGAAGCCTGACCCAGGAGGAACCCAGGCCAGATCGCGCAAGCCCGCGACAGCTGCGGCCCATCCTCCGGAGTCCTATTCCTCAATCATACATGCCGCAGCGAAAGCGATAAACGATAAGTCGGCGAACGACTACGATAAGCGTCCCAGGGCGGAAACACAGCGTACGCTGGCCGTCAGAACACCGGACGCCAGACACCTTACGCCGCACTTGCGCGGGGCTTGCCGACACTCACCAACACCGCCGCCCGCATCGCCCGCACAAAGACACGCGTCGCAACAGGGCTATTTAGCAGAGCGGCGGCAGGCTGTGTCTTTGAGGGCGATATCTTCGAGGGCGATAGCGACGATCGGCAGGCCCGCAGCGGCAGCGGTTGGGTGTGGCCGGGCAAGTGCGAAGCAGCGGACATGGCCGACGCCGCCCCCTGAGCGGGCCGTGGCTTGGATGTCGTCACCAATTGAGTCGTCCACGATGAGCCCTCCGCCTTATCGATCGCCATCCTTCTCAATGCTCCGGCGCAGCCGTATATAACTCTGCGTCCGCCCTCGTCCGCTTTGCCTCCACATCCCACATATCTCTACCGTTCAAATCACAATGGTCTCTCTCTCAGCTGCTCGCTACGGCAAGGACAACATCCGCCTCCTCAAGGTCGAGCGCGACGCCGCCAATCCCCGTCTCCAGTACGTCTACGAGTTCACCATCCGCGTCATGCTCGAGGGAGACTACTCGGAGGCCTACACCGAGGCCGACAACACCCACATCATCACCACTGACTCGATGAAGAACACCACACACAGTACGCACTACCCAGCCCGGCTCTCCCTCTGCAGTGCCATTCGCTAACCTCATGTGCTCCAGTCCTCGCTAAGAAGAACCCCGTATCCCCTCCTGAACTCTTTGCCTCGATCCTCGGATCCCATTTTGTCGACACATACGAGCACATCCGCAAATCATTCATCCACATTATCCAGCACCGATGGACACGCTACGACGTCGACGGCGCTCCCCATGAGCACTCGTTCATCCGCGACGGCGCCGAGATCCGTATTGTCGATGCTGAGGTCCACGAGGACGGAAAGATCTTTCTCTCCGGTGGAATCTCCGACCTGCTCGTGCTGAAGTCGACCGGCTCTGCCTTCTACGGATACGTTCAGGACGAGTTCACTACTCTCCAAGAGACCCGGGACCGTATCATGTCAACCTCAGTCGACGCCACCTGGAAGTACGACGTTTTCAACGGCCTCGACGCTGTGCGAGCCTCCGTCGACACCTTAGAGCAGGGATACCAGTCCGCCCGCGCCATCACTCTCAAGACCTTTGCTCTCGACGAATCTGCCAGTGTCCAGGCCACTCTCTATCGTATGGCTAAGCAGATTATCGAGGACAACTCACAGGTCAACGAAGTTTCCTACGCTCTCCCCAACAAGCACTACTTCGATATCGATCTTTCGTGGTTCGAGGGCATCAAGAACACTGGTGCTGATGCCGAGGTCTATGCTCCTCAATCCAACCCTAATGGCCTCATCACTGCCACCATTTCCCGTGCAGACTAATTCTTCCTACCATTCACCGTATCGTCGGCGTTCTAGCACTTTATAATTTGATTCTTCTGTATATATTTTTTCTTACTATCATTTTGAAAGGCAAATTGCTTGTAGATTTCTTAATACTTGAAAGGTTTCTTGACTGGGTTGGTTTTTTATCGGTGTATTTGTGCATTGGCGTCAGCTAATGGCATCTTCTGGGGATTTGTTTGCTATAATTGATGAGCTGCTTAATATTGACAATGTATATTTTTTATTTTCAATTTACTTAATCAATACGGACTTTTCGTAAACTGTTTGAACCTCCTATTCCTTAACGCGTAATCGGTATTTCAGCTAGTTAGAAGCATGACGGCTGCAGAACTGGTAATCGGCATTTACTAAGCAGCTTTTCCAGCGCCAGAACATGACTGACATAAAATTGATTACTGCCTTATACGCCATTATGAGAACCTATTTAATCCAAAATTTGCGATAGATATATATATAATATTATGTACAAAAATTCATAGTTGCAACTTCCTCTAACTAGTTAGCCTGCGTTGCTCCAATATCAAATTTCACGATCCCAGCTCTTTACATAAATTCTCTAATATTCGGTCATCTATTTCTTTACTTCCTTGGCTGCATTGTTCTGGATAACTTCAGGCATTTCTGCCCAATGCTTCACCACATTTAGATCGTACGTACTTTGATGTCCTTCAAAAGTCTTCAATCGAGCCAGCCGCGTCCGCCGGAGACTATTCTTTGGCAGCATACCACTGACAGCTTTTCGCAGAACTTCACCGTATCCCTTCTTCGACGCCAATCGCTTCATTGTCATCTCCTTCAGTCCACCGGGAGTCTGTGTATGTGTTCTATACAGCTTCTGGTCAAGTTTCCGGCCACTGATGTTCAGGAGATTGCAGTTAGTCACAACTACATAATCGCCACAGTCGTTTCCCGGATGGTAGACCGGCTTGTGTTTGCCCATAAGAGTCATGGCAATTGAAGACGCTAATCGACCCATCGTTCGGTTGTCTTTCTCGAGGTCCACTTGGTGCCATATTCGAGAATAGGCCAGGCGAGACTACACAAAAAAAATTCCGTTAGAAGCCGACCAATACGTATTTAGTAACTGCCGCATACTTTTCCAAGCAGATTCGACATTGCGCTTCGACAAGAAGTTGCAGGAACCGTGAATATATGGAGATTTGCAGAGAGTGCAGTTCGGAAGAAAATTATGATGCGGTACTAAATGCATCAACGCTTACGCGATTAAGCATTTAAATGTTGCAACAGCACGGCATGAACTCTGTCCGCATCGTCTCTACTGCCCATCCGAACATCATAAGCAACTGGATTTACCACCAGAAACTTACATCTACCGCTTGATTCGACTCATCAATTCCAGGCGCAGCTTGTCACGCAACAAACAAAATCGTCCATTTTAGGCGGCAATTAACGTCGTGGGCTTTGTTAGTTTGTACTAGTATTGGCAATATACGCAATTAGAGGTGCAAAGGACGCGTCCTCCTGGGAAGAACAACGCGGCAGTACACAACAACACATTCCTTTCGTACTTCTTCAGATACCTAAATACTTGCCAATTTGCTGTTGCAACTGGCAGTCACTGACCACATCTCTCTCATTTACCGGCAGTAGCCTAACGAAGCATCAGCTATGGCAATGTCAATGAACAGAGTTGCACTGGCAATCCGATCAAACCTGCCAGATGAGCTGGATTGGGCTCTCCAGACCCTAGTGCGGATGTCGTGTGAGATGCCCGATGATTTAAATTTTGACCGATTTCCAAGTCTTGCTCCCGCATTACTTGAAAAGCTTAACAGCGTTGATCAGTTTTTAAATTTCGATCAAATGGTATTGAACGAGGGATGTGTGGACATCACAGACGAGGATTTGGGACTCGGAGTTGGATCAACTACAGCAACTCGGAAACAATTGGATAAGACATTAGAAGCTGCATTAGTATTGCGAAATGCAGCTATCAATCCCGAAAATGCCAGATCTCTGGCACGCAAAAAAGTTTGTGAGACGGCGCTTGTGAAGTGCTTGTCATTGCCGGACAGACCTAGTTTGGTGGAACTGCGGCAATACTGTCTAGATATTACTGAATCTATTGCATTATTTCTGCAGCCTTCGTCGAGCAAAGATCCGCTTTTCAGTGCTTTATTACCATATCTTCATAGCGACGATAGGGGCGTCTTGATTGCTGCTATGCGCTCTGTCGCCAGACTCGTTATCAGTGTTGAGGCCAATCTCCTACAAGCTATCGAACCAAAAATTTTATCTCGCATATGTGCTTTGATTCTGCTAGATGATGAGGATCTGTTAGCTGTCTGCTTAGATCTCTTATATCAGTATACTTCGTCGTCGGACAATGTGGAGCTTATTGCTGACAGCATTGACTGGCGCGAACCCATACAGCAACTTGTACGGCTACTGCTGTATCAAGCTAAAGAGTGGCGACCAAATGATGGTCTAGTACTTCCTACTGCGTCTATTGACAAAAAGCCACCTCCGCTCACACCACCAGAACTCCCGCCTGATTTAGTAGCGGATTTGCTTCAATTTCCAGAACCTGATCGAGCGACTCAATGGTATGCTTCAATACTGCTCTTTCGATTCTATTTGTATAAAGATATTAATTTATTTTTAGGATGCGGGTGTGCTTTGAAGAAGATGCAGATGGCGATGTGACTCAGATTGCTTTATGGAAGGCCTATGAATCGAGATTTGAAGAGTACGTTCGCCAAGGAAAGAAACTTCTTCCTGCTGCAGACTTTATCAAAAATGTGACTATGGCATTTCGCCATGCTGCGGCAATGGTCGTAACCTTACCTCAAGGCGGACAGCAGAAGTTCATTATTAAGGGTATTAGGCCGAGAGAGGTACCATTATCTTTGAAGGGTGAGCTATATATATCGTGCCAGTGGGAGATGGGTGGAAATACCAGATGCAGCGGAAGTTTTGCCTCTGTTCAAGATTTGTACTCTCATATCCTCGCACTCCATGTTCCTCCTCCTCGCGTAGCTGCTCCCCAATCTACAACGGAAACCAGTCCTGCAGGAAATGGAGATAATGCTGTGAATGGGGTCGGAATTGAGAGCAATAATGCGCCTCAAGTTAACGGAGATGGGACAAAGGGCGACGTATCGATGGAAGATGCAAGCCTGACAGACGTTCCACCTGCGGAAGCTGCGGTATCTACATCAGAACCTGCCGAAGAAGAAGGCCTTATACAATCTCCAGAAACGCCAGCTTACTATTGCAAATGGCGTAACTGTGACAAGTTTGACCCCGATGGATGCAGTGATCGTCGGAAAGTTGCAGCTCATATCAAGACCCATATTCCAGATCCTGAATCAAACAAACCCAAACCATTTGGCTCAGCACCCACAGAACCCGTGGACAGTCACTCGGCTATGCTAGATGCAATCAACTCTCAGAAACTGATTTTCACTAATAAGTTGACCGTCGTGGATGAGAAGGGCGAGGCTACTGGAATCCCTCTAACATCTGTTTTAATTTTGCGCAATATCGCTCGAAGCGATACAGGAAAGAAATATTTGAAGGGCTACATCCAAGATTTAACTGGAGTCGCAGCTGTAAATGTGCCACTGAGGAACTATATCTCGGATTTACTAGACCATATTGTTGCAAAACAAAGAGGAGCAATTGTTTAGAATTCTAGCAAAAGAACTCTCAGAAAAAGTTGAGCTTATTGTACGATATTGTTGGTGTCCGACGACGATCCCTTGAACACCGAATATGTACCATAAAGTTGTTTGTATTACATGCATTTGCGTTATATTAGTGCAAGTATCCGTTCTAATTTATAGAGTCATTTCAGTGTTTACTCAATATTTCTGACATTAACTATACAGTCGCGTGAAAGTACAAAATAGCAGATTGATGTCCGACCGATTACCGGCTGCCAGTACTATTCAACTCGAATTTGTAGTGCCTAACGGTTTGTAGATAGTCACTGGAGAACAAAGTCTCGTATCGCCAGAAGGTGGAGGGCCCATATACTATTGGGGCCAAATTGAATTGGGTGATTCGAATTGCATGAGGCACTCTTACCAACTTTCGATACGTACGTGCCAATATCTTGATTGAGAGGAACCTTCACAGGTAAACTATAGATTTACAAACAAATATGATAAAACACAGCGGCAGTCAAGAAAACAGTAAATGAAGCGAGGTGTAAAAAGCTCCAGAGCGAGTTCACAAGCTCACTGGCAGAGCAGGAAAATTAATTGTAAGGGGTTGGTACGTAATACCGAGCATCACAAGTACGTAATCTTGAGACCGCTCACCCCAGCACGAGGACGACGACTCGTGCACTTGAGTTAACGAGAAGATATTAAAGAGGGTTTCTGTCGCCCCGAAGCACATCGTGACTTTGAGTTTTGATTTGACTACGACTGAAAGTTACGAGAGACCGAGCGACCCCAACCCTTACAATAAAACGTACACATCACGTGATTATATTACATAAGAGAAGCCCACCGGAAGCGGCTTGCCACCGCCATCGCCGCCGCCGCCGCATATAAGAAATTTTCTTGCTCATTTCCTCTCCTCCCTCTCTTCAATAGTCTAAAATTTTTTTTGTGGCTACATTTACCCCCTTTGCAACCCACATACAAAATGAGTTACGGAGGATCTTCTTACGGTGGTGGTGATAGATATGATCGCGGTGGTGACCGTTACGGTGGTCGTGGTGGTGGCAGCTCCCGCGGTGACTCCTGGGGAGGCCGTGGAGGCAGCTCCTATGGCGGAAGTGGAGGCGGCGACCGCATGTCTGCTCTCGGTGCCAGTTTGAAGAAACAAGACTTTGACATGGACTCTCTTCCGAGATTTGAGAAGAATTTCTACAAGGAGCATCCTGATGTTACTGCTCGTTCTGAGCGTGAAGTCGAGAAGTTCCGTGAGGAGAAGAAGATGACTGTCAAGGGTAATGACGTTCCCAAGCCCGTTGAGACCTTTGATGAGGCTGGTTTCCCTAGTTATGTTATGAGTGAAGTGACTGCTATGGGCTTCACTGCTCCTACCGCTATTCAGTCTCAGGGATGGCCTATGGCTCTCTCTGGTCGTGATTTGGTCGGTATTGCTGAGACTGGTTCAGGAAAGACCCTTTCTTACTGTCTTCCTTCTATCGTTCATATCAACGCGCAGCCTTTGCTCTCTCCCGGTGACGGTCCCATTGTTTTGATTTTGGCTCCTACCCGTGAATTGGCTGTACAAATTCAGCAGGAATGCTCGAAGTTTGGCAAGTCCTCGCGTATTCGCAACACCTGTGTCTATGGTGGTGTTCCCCGTGGACAGCAAATTCGTGATCTTTCCAGAGGCGTTGAGATCTGTATCGCCACTCCTGGTCGTCTTATTGATATGCTCGAGTCTGGGAAGACTAACCTTCGCCGCGTGACTTACCTTGTCCTTGATGAGGCTGATCGTATGCTTGACATGGGTTTCGAACCCCAGATCAGAAAGATTGTTGACCAGATTCGTCCTGATCGTCAAACCTGCATGTGGTCTGCTACTTGGCCGAAGGAGGTTCAGCGATTGGCCAATGATTATCTACATGACTACATCCAAGTCAACGTTGGTTCGCTTGAGCTTTCTGCTTCCCACAATATCACCCAGATCGTCGAGGTTGTTACTGAGATGGAGAAGAGAGACAGGTACTTTTTCCCCCATTAATTTTTACTAATATATAGACTCTTTACTAATTTTCTTTTAGACTTATCCACCACTTGGAGAAGGCCATGGAGAATAAGGACGCGAAGACCCTTATCTTCGTTGGAACCAAGCGTGTTGCTGATGATATTACCAAGTTTCTTCGTCAGGATGGATGGCCCGCACTTGCCATTCACGGTGACAAGGCTCAGAATGAGCGTGATTGGGTTCTGAACGAGTTCCGTGCCGGAAAGTCCCCTATCATGGTCGCAACTGACGTCGCTTCCCGCGGAATCGGTATGATATAATCTCCCTTTGCTTTTCATTTTTGATACCCCTTCACTCTGTCTGCTGCTTTCCCTACTATTATTTGTATTTCACTACCTCTGTGGTCTCTGACATGGCTCCAAACTCTCTTCTGCATGTACCTAGATATTGACTCTGGCATGATGCAGTTGACCGATGCGACCACTAACACTGGTATCCGGTGCATAGGAGGATTTCGTTTCATCTTTTTTTCTGTCATTCGGGGCACACTTCTTTTTCCTTGTGTGTTCTGCGATCGAGTGGTGCAGAGTTACCTGGCGTTGCTGTGTGGAGAGGAGAAGGATTGGGCTAGACTCAAGATTTATCTATTTTCCTGCAATGCTTTATAGAGTCCTGAATGATCTTTTCTTAGCGTACTGGTTCGAAAAAATAGTATCCCCTAGCATTTTTATCAGATGTGGGCTGCTTATTTCCTTTGGCGGTTTCGAACAGTGCTGAGAGAGTCTCGTTTTAGGAGAAGCTTTGTTATAATAGGAAGTGAATTGAAAATTCTCTCTTCAAAAATCTTGATCTTGTCCAATTGAAAACTTAAAACCTTCTTGAAATGCTATTTGAAGTACGAAGAATCTATGTGGTCTATTACATAGATTTGTAAGTGCGTAAAGTGCCTCTTCTTTAGAAACGACTCTAGCTAGGTGCAAAAGGTCTTTAAAAATATTTATATGACTGGATGTATTACATTGCTCGTGGGTTCTAAATTTCCTTGGAACGTGACTATTTGACGATCATGAATTGAGCAAACGGCTGTTGGCAAGAGGTTAGTTCCTCTGTTTATGCAGTTGCTTTGTTCAGTTTAGGATGAAACATGAATTTACCTTGCTGAGTAGCTTATTTCCTTCCTTGGTTCCATTCACCTTTGAAGCGGCGCTAGTTTAGCCATGTGATGAATTAAGAGACTTTTTATAGAGTGGACGCAGATAAAATTTTGATGAGGGAGCGCAGAGAAAGGAAACTCCTCAAAATTATTTGAAATAGGTAGCTAACTGGCCATGTAGACGTTAAGGACATCAAATATGTTATCAACTACGATTACCCTAATAATAGCGAGGATTACGTTCACAGAATTGGCCGAACTGGTCGTGCAGGAACCACCGGTACTGCTATTACTCTCTTCACTAGCGACAACTCGAAGCAGGCCCGTGATCTTCTAACCATTTTGCACGAGGCTAAGCAGTTCGTTGATCCCAAGCTTGAGGAAATGGGCCGCTACTCCCGTGGTGGCGGTGGTGGTGGACGATGGGGCGGTGGCGGCCGTGGTGGTCGTGGTGGCCGTGGATACAGCGGTGGTGGATACGGTGGCGGTGGCTACAACTCGGGATCCAATAATGCCCCTCTCGGATACAATAGAAGATGGTAGATTACTCCTTTTTTTTGCATTTTTCTCCCTCTCTGCTTTTCGTGCTGGGATTTTGCGTGTCGGTATTATGTTCGAAAGTGAGAGGACTTTATTTCAGAAATGATTTATCTACTTGACCTTGTTGTTCTCCGGGATGCTAATCGGAAGGCTGGTTCGCATTGGCATTATATGCGGACATTTTACTAAGATTCTGATTTTTAGAACGGGGTTTTGCCTATTACAAACTATAGAATGCTGGCCGAGTTATGTCTATTAATTTCTCGCTAATTACATTTTTCGGTTGATGCTGGTGAATTGCTTTTTTGCTTTATTTATTAATGGAAATGGGAAAATTATACGATATCATGCATGTTGTAAAAAGTAGGTTCGGTAATCACTTTTGGAAGGTTTCATGTTATACAGTTACTTGGTTTTTATAAAATTAAATGTGATATTAAGCTATAGTTACATATATTTAAGTCCTTGAATAATCTTTTTAAAAAAGTACTTGAAATATTGCATCGAAATGCAAGGTACAAAATCAGTGATATTTACAAATTATGAGACGTACTTGTCTCGACTCACAAATATCTATAAATCATTCTAACCAAAAACAAACTGTTCAAGCGACATAATAGTAATGCATGCCTTGCTTGCAGCTAGACAATCTAAAATCCGTCGCTACCATTGAATCCAGTAAATCCGCAGAGGATAAGTACTTTGTAGTATGGCTTCTTTGAAATTGAGTTAGCCCAATTCCAGGCGCTAGTTAAACGACCATCTATACAAGAACCGGCATCCTGGAAGTTATCTGCTCCAGAGCCATCAAAGGCGTGCCTAAAGAAATCCGACAAGATAGTTTTCTTCAATTCCTCTACACCTCCGAATTGACTCTCGATCCAGTTAAATACAAACGGATCACGCGTAACGACATCAATCTCACTGATGACTCTCTCTAAAGGATTAAGAATCATCGGAACTTGGAGGTATTTATCAAGGAAGAACCATGCATTAGGAACCGAGCGATCACCTAAATGGACAACGCTGGAGCCGATCCATGATTTTGCGCGTTTCTGAGCTTGCGCGATGATACTCTGCATAGCACGGCTGACGGCAGGACAGTTCTGGACCCGGTTGAGACCTTGACCGGTATCAAGTAGACGGTAGCGGCCATGATGAGACAAAAGATCTTGGTCGGCGAGGGACCACAACATGAACATGTCATTCATGATGATTGACCACAGTAGCAACGACTGATTGACTATTAAGAGCAAAAAAATTAGTACATAATCACAAGACTGATGTAAACGTGAATAAAAACTTGCCATAGTAGAACTGCTTCTCATGGTTATGGGATAGTCGGGCACCTCCTTTACCATAAGCAATAGCCAAATTGTACTCATTCTCAATCTTGTCAGGGTGAAAGTAAGTCTGCAGGTACTTGAGCATCTTTTCAACTGGATTCTTGTTGGCACGCAAATACGAGTGATTGTCACCAATAGAATACAAACATTGCCGAATCTCATCTTGTGTGATAATTCCAGGCTTATGGTATCTCCTAGCTAAAGTCTCTATGGATTTTTCTTTTTGCCTGATTTCGGCCTGAACTTGTGTCCGTTTCTTGTGCTCGGGGTAAATTTCAGCAGTAGCCTGTACAACTAAATTATCCTCAAGTAAGGACAGGCACTCTTTTGACTCGAGGAAAGAGTAAACAGTTACAACCGGCATGTAAAGATCAAATTCCATGACCTGTTGAATTTCAGGTAACCGAGAATCCATAACCTAAGATAACTAACATGAGCCCTTTTTTGCCTCCTTTCGGTATCGTTGAACGCTGTCCGTGCAGACTTACCATATACATCAGCTTTCCGAAACTGTCACGCATCTTTTCAGGATTCATAATCTTATATCGTCGTCCAATTTCAAAGATCTTCTTGAACCATTTTGCGTTACGAGCAAAATCCTTATCCTGAAACATCTCTTGACCGAGCTTCATGTCTGTAGCGACGACCAAACCAGCTAAAATAGAGCAGATCTCTTGTAATTGGCCAATGATTCTTTTGACTTTTGATGAATATGCGAGAACATCGACTGCGAAAGCATTAGTATTGTAAAACAGGTGGCGTTCAGACTGGAACTCATACCTTTGTCGGTATACTCTGAGACGTTTAAGGCAGCGTCCAATCTAAATAAAAAAGAGAATAAGAATTGAGAATAACCTAACTGAAATTAAAACGCGTAGGAATTGAACTCTTACAGTCTGAGAAGCTTCCGTTCTTGCTGTGTCAACCGCAGTGGAATAAATTTCGCTCTCGCACTCAGCCAGGTTCCGTAGGATTGGGACCCAGCAGATACAATTACGATCGGCTCGGGAGGTGTGGAAAGAGTCGGGGTCTCTAAACCACTGTCGCTACCGTCAACTTCCATGCTGGCATCTTCTGCACCAGTTGCTGACTCCGTAGGCGTCGGGTTATTGGTAGTCGCGTCGGTTGCGTCTACATCAGCGTCCAGAGCCAACTTTTCCTCAAATTTTTTAATAACATGGACCTTTCGGCTCTATTACAAAATAGCGTTAGAAAAACGCGTATAGGTTGATTATATATCAAGAATATGCGACAAGCCACTGATAAGAAGAATGAATTGAATGACTTACTCCAGTTCTGTGCAAATATCCAAAACACACAGAGCAGAACTGCTCGTCGCATTCCATGCAAAAAAGCTCCGCCGGCTGGTCGCCACACTCGATACAGAGCCTTTCGTCCACGGCGGGCTCCTCAGTCCCCTCTGGATTGCCAGAAGCCTGCTCTTGCATGCCGGCCTCGAGCTGCTCGTGCTGCTGAGCTAGGGTGTCCACGTCTCCTACAAGAACGCGACCGAGGTCGAACTTCATTCTCTTCGCTTTGTGTGAGCTGACTGACAGTGAGGAAGACAGCGTGAAGTCGTAGAATGACGAAATTGAGAATTAGTGCCGGTTTTTCTGGCGTCGTGGGCAGACTAAAAAGTAGACCTCGGGAACCGCGTAGTTGCAATTCTGGGGACCGGAGCAAGGGGACAGTACTGCTCTTAGAGTGCGTATTTGCAGTACCTCGGCGCGGAGGAAGGCGAGCTAGTAGATTATTAGGTAATTTGTTCAATAATATTATATAAGCCAGCTCCTTTCACTCGTTCGATAGCCACCGCAGATAAGACGAGACCGGAGGTTTGATATAGAATTGGAGTATCTGCTAATATAGATTGGCCTTGCATGTTGTAGCAGTATGTGCGATATGCATCGCTGCAGTCATGGGTACGCGAGTCAAGGCTCGGCTAGCAGCGGCCCGGGGAATAAAGACCCAAAGATCCGCTGCCAATCAACTGTGAAATTGAACAACTGCTCGTCCACCGTCGAGCGTGTGCGTGTCCTACTATTATTCTCAGTTTGCTCAGCAGGGTGTAGAACAATATCTATACCTCAGTCATGGTTCGAACTCTTCCGCGCGTCATTACAATAGCAGGTACTTGCGTTCCATTGCGCTAAAATTTACGGATTCTGGCTAGTAGTGCGAGTATGGGGATCAGATATGCTAATTCACATCGATAGGCTCGGACTCTTCGGGAGGTGCAGGAATTGAAGCCGATCTCAAAACATTCACAGTTCACGGGTGCTATGGAATGACATGTATAACGGGCCTGACGGCACAGAACAGTCAGTAAATATCTGGCATACTGCAACTGCAAACTATAACTGACAATAAGCTGGACTCTAGCAACTGGAGTTAAGGAGATTTTTCCCATTTCACCTGCGTTTTTGGAAGTTGCATTGGATGCCGTGTTTACAGATGTCGGTGTGGATGCAGTAAAGACTGGCATGCTGTCGTCGGCTGACACGATCAAGAGCGTGACCAAGAAACTGAAAGAACATAATGCGACCAATATATGCGTTGATCCAGTCATGATCAGTACGTCAGGATCTCAGGTACGATTACTTTCTTATGAAATAAGACGTGCCCTAACTTAGATGCTACATAGTTGCTCCCCGAATCAGCAGTTTCGGGCTACCTCACAGATCTTTTCCCTATCGCTACAATCATCACGCCAAACCTTGGGGAGGCACAATTTCTCTATAAAGTGGCCACAGGGAAAGCAATTGAAATAAATTCTTTGGAGGACGCAAAGTTTCTCGCTAAGGAGCTCTATAAGCTTGGCCCCGCGAACGTGTTATTAAAGGGTGGACATTTACCATTATCACCCGATGAACACAAACGATTGTCTATGGATTCTGTAGGAACTGACGCTATCGTAGCAGATATAATATACGACGGCTCTAATTTTGAAATCATCGAGTCGCCGTTTATAATTACGAAAAATACTCATGGGACTGGATGTACATTATCATGTAAGTTTGATTATGGTCATGAGGGAGTAGAGTGCATCCACTAACTTCACATTTATAGCCGCAATTGCATCGAATCTCGCAAAGAAAATGTCCGTAGCAGAAGCTGTTAAGGAAGCAATCAACTACGTACATGGAGCAATCGCAGATGGCTTGCAACTAGGGAAAGGAAATGGCCCAATTAATCATCTTCACAAGACGTACATCGACAATTGATCGCTTGTGCAGATTGCGAATGCCCTGCTTGCGCAGCATGTTACTTTCGGCCATGTTTGAGATTTTAACTATAGATAATAAAAAAATAGAAAATAGAATTAGAATCAGCTCAATAATTGTAAATTAGATTTTTGATGATATTTAAGATAATCGCACGATTTGAAAAAAGCTACGCAACGAGCAAGTTCACTTCCTTAATAATTGATTACAGATATACCTAACCCAATGCAAATTGCTCCGCGAATCTCAACTCTGACATTTCCCGAGAGGAAAAAAAGTAGATTTTAGAGCAAAAACTGATATCCGAAGCGCACATTCAAAATACAAGTGACTTTGTCTAATTAAGGCGCCGTTTGTAATTTATTTGATGCCATAGACTTGACAGTCTAATCAAGCAACCGCCTCCTTCTGTACTGCCGTTTCTTACATCGTCAAAGTTTTAGTGCGCGCAGCTCAACTTTTCTATATCTCTGGCTATGTCGTCCGCTCTTTTACGGCGGCAGCTTTCGCTTCCCGCAACCACAGCAAGCGGAATATCGTCCACTGTAATACACAATCGAGCAATTCAAAGGAGAACAATAATATGTGGCAATCTGCGCTCACAGGGAAGGACATGCAGTCGTGAATCGCCAGAATTAGTTATTGCCAACCTGCAGCGACTGCAAATATCTATTGGCTATTCTCAGAGGCCGTATTCAAGCAGTAAGAGCGGCTATTTACTTTTTCTTTATTACAGCGCTGACGTGGATTCCTCCAGATTCTCAAGATCGACTAAACAGCAAGTCCTCTCACCAGATTCCAAGCTCAGAATATATTATCGAGGCGGAAAGCACTCCATCCGTAAACCCGGACGATTTTACAATGCCCTTACCGCAAATAGCATCCGATGAAGCTCCTTATTTTAATCCTGATGCAAAGACATATGACGCGTCGGAGCTAGACGTATTAGGCGGTGCGGAATACCATCTTCACGATGGCGAATACGAACTGGATGATACCGACGCCGGAGAAACTTTGCAAGAGAGTGAAGATTTAATAGATTCGACACCATGGTATCTTCGTTCAGCCGAGACTCTAGCTCAAGCGAAACATCAAAATATCCATCCTTTACCAGAAATGCCCGAAAGTTCACCCGAGGAGCTGGAGAGCATCTTATCATTTCTGGTTCGCGATCTAGGTTTACAGGAGTTAAGTGTCATCGACTTGCGAAATGAGACTACAGTGTTTGGGAATGATGCGATAATGATCGTGAGTACTGCACGCAGTGAGCGCCATCTCAATCGAGCAGCGGAACAGCTCAGAGTATTTTTGAAAAGAACGTTTCGGGCAAAGCCTAATATCGAGGGCCTAGTAGGCAATGAACGAGTTAAAGTGCAAGAGCGTCGGATCAAGAAGAAATTATCGCGCTATACCGGTGATGTTCGATCATACGAAAATGACTTGCGGAGTCTGAATAAAAACGCTTGGGTGTTTTTCAATACTAAAGTCTCTGGTGTTCACGTTCATATAATTACTGGAGATAAGCGCTGGGAATTGGATCTTGAGAGTTTATGGAAGCACGAGATTCCATTGCTGAATGAACGCTTAGCAGGAGAGCATGCTGTGGACTTGGTTTACAAAGAGCATGAGACGAAGCGCGAGGGCCGGAAACTAGCGCGCAAGTGGCAATCTAAGGGTGGTGTGCCCGTGGATAAGAGTAGAACAAAAGAGTCCCAAGAATATCAATATTTCACTTTGGATGAAGGCAGATTTGGAAATGCTTTAACGCCTGGCTTCCATGATGCTGCGAGCTTAAAGAGGCCAATAATTCGACGAGGGTTTCATACGTCCACTAGAAGACTTGACATCTTTTCTGAAAGTTCACAACAAGGTGCAGAATTTGCAGATGAGTCATTGATTCTGAAGAAGAAGAGCCTGAATGAGATTTCCAAAGAAAAACAGGAGTGGAGCAGCCTAACCAAGGGATTACAGACAGGAGCAGATATCCCGGACATCCTTAAACGAATTCTTTTCGGAGATAATGAAATGCGCGACATACTCGACTACATAACAGCGGAAAATTCTGCAGAGCAGAAGCCTCATATAACCAAGGGGACCAAACGTTCCAAGCACTTTGAACCAGTGAGCTTAGATGATGAAGAGTTTAGTGAAGTAATCGATCAAGCGAAGGCGCGAGGAATGCAACTACTCAGACTATTTAGAACTGAAGCAGCTGTTGCAGAAACGCACTATGAAGAGCTGAAGGGGATTGCGGTCAAACTGTGTGTTGCTGGCCAATATCCTCTTCTGATCTGCCTCTCCAGGTATATCCCTCCTTCAATGACATTCACAACTGAGGGTGACGATATCCGAAGTTTGCTGTATGCAACACTGTCAAACAGAATTTTGTTGAAGGGCAACCTATTGCGAACTGAGCTGGTTGAGAACTTTGAGACAGTGCTTCCAGGATACAACAGCGCTGAGATACGTACTAGATGGAGAGAGCCGTTCAAGTTTCCAGATCCATTGGCTCTGTGGTCTGGCAAAGAATCATCGACTCTGTCGTATATGCATTGGCGTCGCAGATTGGAATATTTGCAACTTGCGCATTCTTTTATGCCAAAGCAGGTTCCTTTCGAGCTTATTGAGCATCATTTGGTGTGTCAATCCGCTTGCGGTTTGCCTGTGACTCTATCTGACTTCTACCTCGGCCTTACAGCTGTGGCTACATCGCTATCTTTATATTCAAGCAGTAAGAAATATTTGCCTTTGACTTCAGTACAAGTGTTTAAGCAGACATCCGAAAGACGCTTCAGATTGATCACAGGCTACTTTCGCACAGTTGGTCGCCTGGTTTCTGAAGAGGAAGGACTTTCACGTTATGCCTTACAAGATGCTAAGCTACTGCTAATCTTGCACCGCGCGTGTATTCAATTCGACAATAATAGATTAACCGATGACCTTGATATTTTCCCTTTAAATATGGGAGACACGTCGAAATCAGAATCGAGAGTGCTAGCGTCGGATCCGCGTGTGGAAGTGATCGACCGAATCATAGGCCGTTACCAAGTTGCTGTTCCTTCTTCATATCTGATAATGTATTTGACCACGCTTGCTCAAAATCATAACTTTTCTCTCTTTTGGAGTCGATGGCGCGCACTTCCCCATTTTGGTGTGAACAGAGAAATGTGGATGTGGACAGCAGTTATTTCGCTCGTTGCGCGAAATGGTGACGCACAAGATATGGCTCATTTTTTGAGCTCTGAATGGAGTATGATGGTCTCCGAGCTGACTGCCGATGGAAGTGAACTAATTCTGCCGAAGGAGTTTATCAAACCGACTCTGATATGCTTGCATATAGTTGATCCATTGGGAGTGTCTTATACAGAAATTGCTGAACGATGCGGCGTAACTGACGCTGAGAAGGAGGAGATTTTAAACCATTTGGCAGAAGAAGGAGTAAAAGCGGCAGAAGTGGAGCGCGCGCAGGAAATTAGCAGCAATTATGAAGACGAAGAGACCCTTCTGAAGCAGGCTGACATAGAAGAGCAGGAGGAAGAGAACGAATTTCATACATAAGTTCAAGCTTACGTTTGTTGGATTGTACATATATAATTTTGCTTTTAGTTGTATAATATTCCTATTCCCAATATTTACAAAGCCATAGGCGTAGCATGACTCTCCTCATAATAATGATTCCGGTGAAGATCAGGATCAACTTCCATTCCCAAATCTAAATCGTCAAGGAATTTAGCTCCTTGTATTTCGGGAGGTAAATAATCCTGCTTGACCTCCCCATCAATGTAGTCCGGGTTGTATTTATACTCTCTCCCGTAGCCTATTTCTTTCATCAATTTTGTTGGGGCATTTCGTAAATGAATTGGAACAGACGCAGCACTATAAACCGGATCACGTTTGAATCTATCTTTGAGAATATTGTAGGCCCGGTAGACTCTTACTGACTTTTTAGCGGTCGCAAGTTTGACAGCACAATGTGCTAGCATCACGTCGCATTCTGGCATTCCAACTTTTTCAACGGCAGTTGCTGTAGCAACAGCAAATGGAAGGCATGAATCGTCAGCGAGACCCACGTCCTCGGATGCGATTCGCATCATACGACGAGCAAGATACGTTGGCGGCTCACCCGCCTCGAGCATACGAGCGAGATAGAAAAGTGCAGCGTCGGGGTCGGATCCGCGAACAGACTTGTGGAAAGCTGAGATTGTGTCGTAGTGGCCGTCGCCTTTGCTGTCGTATAGAAGATGTGATCGTTGAAGGTCTTTTTTCAGTTGCTCGACCGCTAGTGGCGTTGGTGGAGGAGAAGTACGAGTTATTGTGGCGAGACTAGGGAGTGAGGATGATACAACAAGATCAAAGAGATTGATCGCTACGCGACCGTCGCCGTCCGCTAAGCCAGCAAGATACTCCAGAGCATCTTCTGTAACTACTCCGGATGGAGATAATTTCAAATCCACATTGTAATCTGTAGCAAGTGAGACTGATAGTCTGAGTACTACGGTATATAACTCTTTCTGAGTGAGTTTCTGCAGAGTGAAAGTTCGACAACGCGATAGTAAAGCTGAATTTAGCTTGAAAGATGGATTTTCAGTCGTAGCGCCAATTAACATTATATCTCCGCGCTCGATGTACGGCACTATAAATATCTCACGTCAGAAAAATAAGACTAGATCAATAGGAAACTATGTGCTGCAAAGATCTTTTGACATACGGAAGATATCCTGCTGAGCTCTATTGAAGCGGTGGACTTCATCAAGGAACAAGTAAGTCTTGCGACGAGTAAGTCTGATTTCGTTTCTCGCCTCTTCAAAAACCTTCTTGCAGTCTGCTACTGATGCCGATGTTGCAGAAAGCTCAACAAACCGTGATTTTGTCGATGTAGCAATTAACTATTGGTGAAGACAGTTAGTCCATTCTTCGACGATATCCCACAACATAGATAGTAAGAGAATGCATACTCGCGCTAAAGTAGTCTTTCCAACTCCAGGTGGGCCCCATAATATAATAGACGGACATGAATCAGTTTCGATAAATCGGCGCAAGATGCCGTCTTCGCCTACCACATTTTCTTGTCCAACGAATTCATCGATTGTCGTTGGACGTACGCGTTCCGCCAACGGTTGTGCGGCGCGTTGGGTGTCGCGAACACTTTGCTGAGCAGTCGGGTCTTTAATTGTAGATGAGTGAAGTGTCTGCTTGGATGATGGTGTTGTGAATGCATTATTTAGAGATTCAGATCTGGGTTTCTTGTCGGTGTGGAAAGAGGCTGTGACATGATCAGCTTGCGTTGATGTGTATTCGTCTTCAGAGAGATCGATTGAGGTTCCGCTTCCTAGACTTGTTTTCCGTTTCGCGGGTTTACTGAAAATTGAAGCCACGTGCTGTGCTCTTTGCTGTGAATACGTGGAGCTATCTGGCTTTCGCGGTACTGTTCGGCATTGACTGTCGAGGTGCTGATTGACGCGAGTGATCGGGACAGGAACACCGCAGACGGGACAGTCTACCATCTCGCTCGAGCCAGAGACTCTCGAATCGGTGTCGCTTGGTAGCGATGCCATAGTTACGCAGACGCGTCGGAAGGCTTTGCAATAGTCCCCCGATGGACGGCAGTTATGGAGATGCCGATTACCCAAGTTGAGTGTCAGTGAGCGCGTTCACAGTGTGCACGCGCCTGTGGCAGTGCGGGCGCCGTAACGAGCCACCGCACCGCGACAGGTGCTTACAGGCCTACAATGTTCGTCGACGAGAGTGGTTTGACCAATATTGCTCATTCGAGTGTTATTTTCAGTCGCATATCACCGCAGAAGGCAGAGCAAGTCGGAGCCCGCCCATTGACCGATCGGTACGTGACTCGAGCAGCCTAAGCTGGCTGCAGCGGAGCACTCTGATCGCCTGTGGCTGCTATCTCGTCATCAGCATGCGCGCTATCTCCTCGTCGCGCAGTTCGTTGATCACGAACACCACCGTGCGCGATAGCTCGGGAGGCTGGAGCAGGCTGTCGATTGAGAATTGAACCGCAGTGAAGCAAGATGAATGCCAGTTGAGGCAGCGGGCCGGTTACAAATGTAGTTTCTCAAAGCAACATCGAAAGAAATGCATTCAAATAGCGTCGCCGAGAAGGACATAAAGAAACGATGTCATGCCAATAGACCGCCCTGCAGCCACTAACATTCTGTCGCTGGATCGACACAAATCAACAAGCAAGCGATTCTCCAAACTAGATAAAAACTTTTCTTTCAAATAACGCAGCAACGCAAAGATATTACACCCGTAATCAGCAGTACATAAACAAAAGAGAAATCTACACAACGCAAAACAATCAGAGCCGGTTCACCAACCAGCGGTGGGGAGCCAGCAAGTACGCAAAGAAAGGAAATTAACGACAGGGACTAAGACAAAGTAATCAAAACAAATACAAACAAGTATTATTAATATTATTATTATTAATATTATTATTATTAATCATGAATATTCATAATCGGTGAAGCACCAACGAAGAGGAACATCGCTCCGAAGCAGTTCGGGGCAAGGAGTTGCTGGGGGGGCGGTGGGGGGGTGAAGTGGGTATGGAACAATATACGTCATCGATACACAACTGCCGCCAACTGCTTGCGGTTCTGTCCACACATGCTGACAGGAAAATTGGGGAAAACATGCGAAATAGATGTAGGAAGATGCCAATCCGTTTCTTTGACTCGTCGACTCGGGGAATGATGGGCTGTGAGGGAGGGCGGATGGGATGGACGGTGGAGAGTGCAAAAGGGGCTATTGAAAAACGAGGCTAGGTCTCGCCAAAGAACTCCCGTAGAACGGTCTCGCTCTGCGCGTACTCCTGCCTGACGAGCGAGAGCCGGGTCTGAATCTGCGCAAGGGCGTCGGCGGAGTCGATGGGTTTGGCGCCAGTGTCGTCCTTGCAGGCGCCCAGGTGCTGGATTTTCTCGCACGAGTCCTTGACCTGCGTCAGTCCGAGGGCGGCCGAGGAGCCTTTGAGGAAGTGGCCCAGCGACGAGAGCGACTCGAGGTCCTTTTCCTGTCTATACAGTATCAAAAATACAGCAGTCAGCAAGCAGCACGGGGAAGGCAATGGGCGGCGGCTTGAGGGGACTCACAGAGCGTTGTCCATCTTCTCGAAGGTGTTCTCAGCTTGATCGAAGAAGTTCCAAACGATGCTCCGCGAGAACTCGCGCGTTTCATCGTCGTCCATCTCGAGAATTTGGCCAAAGGTGGTCATGTCAAGGATTCCGGCGGCGTCTGGGCTGGCGGGAGTGTCCATGGTGGTGAGAGCGAGTGAGCGAGGGCAGGCGAGCGAGCTGAGCAGCGAGAGTGTGGCCGGGCAGAGAAGAGAAGAGGGTCTCTCGCGAAGTGCTGCGGTGAAGGCCGACGCTGCCTTTGCTGCCCAGCCACGAACCCCATCTGACGTCATTGACTCAAGCCACGTCGCTGACAGAGAGATGACTAAGATATGGACGACCGAGTTGGAATTTACCGTATTAGTGCTTGTCTTTTTTTCTTTTCTGTCGCCGCTGCTAAAAACCTGCTAAAAACGCGCATCAAGTACCATTGTCCCTTGGGTGCAGGCTGCGTAGTCCGGTTCTGCGTAGCCAGCCTCAGCACAAGCTAGTGCCGGAGACACGAGCGACGGCCGATGCGGCGGTGTTTTGTAGAGATCCGGATACCTGCTTTTCCCTGACTGCTCTGCTCCTCCTCTATCTCCCCTTTTCCCGCAGTTTCTCGCCGGTGTCCATCCGAAAAGACTCTGACTGACTGTGCTCTGCTGCCGCGTGCAGCAATATGCCCTCTGTTCTGTCCGCGCCCGCTGACTCGTCGCCGCCGCGCCTATCCGACATGGCTGGCGACCTCGCCTCCTTCCACGCTTGTCTGCGCTCCTCCTCGCGCATCCTCGCCCTCGGTGGGTCCCCTGCTTCTATTTCTGCCTAGCAGCGCCTTTTTGATTGCCTTTTTTTAACTGCTTTTAATTAATAGTCGGCGCCGGTCTCTCTGCGTCGTCCGGTCTGCCCACCTTCCGGGGAGCAGGCGGCCTCTGGCGCAATCACGACGCAATGGACCTCGCCACACCAGACGCGTTTGCAGCCGACCCTTCTCTCGTCTGGCAATTCTACTCCGCCCGCCGAGGAGCGGCCTTACGAGCAAAGCCAAACAAAGCCCATTATGCTCTTGCTGAGCTAGCCCGTCTCAATCCACAGTTTTTGACCCTCACACAGAACGTCGACGGCCTCTCCGTGCGCGCCAGCCATCCAATGAACCAGCTTTTACACCTGCACGGCAGTCTGTTTGCCCTCAAGTGCACTTCTTTTTATTGCGACTACTCAGATTTCAACAACACAACGCACCCACTAACACCTGCTCTTGCGGATCCGAACGATCACACGTTTATACCCGCCGCAGAGCTGCCTCATTGCCCAAAGTGCCACTCAGGTCTATTAAGGCCTGGCGTAGTCTGGTTCGGCGAACCATTACCATGGAACGTTGTGCAAATGGCGGACTCGTTTTTTGAGCGAGGTAAGGTTGATCTTATTCTCGTCATTGGCACAAGTGGCTCGGTCTATCCTGCAGCGAGTTATGTCGACCGTGTGCGTGCGCAAAATGGAAAAGTTGCGATTTTCAATATTGACGCCGACGATTGCGACTCTGATGAAGAAAGTCTTCTTGATTCTCCTGGATCTGAGCGCATGCTATGGGTTTTCAAGGGTGATGCTGCTGAGTGGGTCCCTAAAGCGCTCGAACCTGTTATCGGCAAGATCGATGTACCTAGCGAGTAGGAGCAATAGCACACACTGTGGTATATACTTGGGGGATCCTTGAATATTGTTGATCATATATATACCTACATTTATACAACTGGAGTTTGGTGGCGTCTTTGTTTTATGTGGGCGCATGCAACTTGGAATACTAATATGTACAATTTATTAGATTTACCGGCTGCATAATCTATAGTCATTATGTAAAGTATTTAGATATGCAGAACGGCGTGATCAATCGATAGCCGTACATTGTATTCTCTTTCATTGTAAATTACTTTCGAATATCATAATTGTACGGTTTCTGTTTATATTTCATAATCTACCGGCCCAGATCACTCATATATTTGTCACTTCTACCGGTAAAGCAGCATATAACTCCTCTTCAGTATTGACTATAGCGACCAACATGCAATACGTCGATTTGCATACTAGAAATGTCAAAAACATACCGCTGCATGAATGTATTATGTCAGCAATGAGGTATTTGTACCGTAAACGGTAAACGCGCTGGCGCGCGCCACACGCGTCCTACAAAATAGAAAATAGAGCAGCTCACAGCAAACGCTTCCCAGAATCCAAACATTTTCGAACTCCAACTTCTTTATTATATTGCAATATGAGCGCTGATGGGATTTGCCCCCGTGTTAATGCGCAGTACCTTAAGCCTTTTGTTGATCGTGTTGTGCGATTGATTGGTCGAGTAACGCAAGTTAGCGGTGATGTTGCGATTATAGATGCTGCTGGCTCCGTCACAGTTCACTCTACTCGAGTATGTATTTCTTATGATCCATATATATATTATCAAGTAAATAAGTTGTGAATAGTTGATGATACTGACGTATTGCTGCTAGGATGTTGTTTTCACCGAGGGTCAGATTTTTGAAATCACCGGAAGAGTGAACGCTGATTTGACAATTAAGGCTCTTGATGGAGTCAACCATGGCGCGGAAGGCAGTATGTTATTCTAAAAGTGATTTTTTACATGACTTGTGCAATGAAACTAAGAAAAAATATTCAGATATGGATAATGTGAATGCGATGGTCGACCTGGTTCAGAAACACAAGAATTTCTACTACGGTTTATAGTACCAACGAGAGATGCAAATTCGTCTATTCCACTTAAAATGACGGCCAACCAAGTAATTGGCTTGGATATGTTATCGGATGGACTTTACGTTTAGTGTTTATTGTATTCTAATTTGCTTTGGAATTTGTTGTTCGACTCGGCGTTACTTGTGTTGTTCTCGATAATTCGATTTTTAGGTAAAGTTACTTGAACTAGAAACTCTTCATATTTTCGATATTACTATATGTTTAAAGTACATTACTTAGGCATGATATGATGCCGGAGTAATCTAAAATTGACAGTAAATACGCCCTCAGTAGCAGCGATATATTGCTATTCATCCACGTAATTGAACGTGAGCTTGCATACATTAAGGTACAAACCCCTCTAGCAACTGACGCGTCACAAACGCGACGCGTGAAGCATTTCAAAACCTCGGCCGTCTCTCAGCTCAACTATCTATCATCTGAAAATCTATACCAAACAGTCAACATGCCGTCAGTTTCGGACGATTCATCAGATAACTTTTATTCTGCTCTAACACCTGAGCTTTCGTCGACATGCGCAACTCTCCAAAAGTCATTCTCGCTCACCCCTCGAGAGCTATATTACAAAATCGAATCATACCAGATCAAACGCAATTCAGAGACTCACGACATTTCGCAGACTTTACTTGACGATTTAAGATTACAGCTACAGGAGAATCTTGAGCGAAAGCAACAGAGGCCGCATCATCATGGTAGTAGTAGCCCTGCTGCTGCATTGTTGGCCGGAGCGAGCGGTACTACTCCTTTGAAGCGCAAGTTTGCCGGTAATGGGCAGACTCCTACGCCTTTGCGGAACTCTCCATTGGCTGACGTGTATGGTCTTTAATGCTTCTATGAAGAAACGAGAGTTATATACTAATTTATTATGCTGATAGAACGTTTGAATCGCGTGCTGATGCAGGTCGCGTTCTCGAGACTTTGTGTCCATCGATTTCAATCGTTAAGACAGCAGTCCCCACAGAGCGGGCCAGAATCACCGCGTTTATGGATTTGAAGAAATACCAGTACAGAACTATGCGTCAAGCACTCCTCGAAGTCTCTGAATATCTGGATGAGCGCATTGAACAGTTTGGAGATCATGTACAGGCGCATTTACGTGAACTAAGCACGAGGTCTGATGGTAAGAAGATAATGGATGCAACGCTTCTGACTGCAGTTGAACGACTTGCTAGTCCAAATGCCGTTTCGCATGAAGATGTAATTGTAGTTGGCCGGATAGTTAGTGACTCTGTTCACGCTTCAGATTCAGCTCGAATTAACGAGACATCAATGTTACTTGAGTGCAGTCGTCGAATGGGTTCAGGAGTTCGAATTCCGCTTAAATTTGCACTGTCACCCATGGCAGTGGATGGATCAGACGATGAGATTTCAATGACTGGTCTTATGAGCTTTTTTCCGGGCCAGATTGTGGCTTTGCGTGGAAGTAACCCGTCTGGAAATGAATTTGTCGTTAAGTCTGTTCTCAAATTTCCACAGCTTCCATTCCACGTTTCATCGATTTCTCAATTGCGTACAACATGTCGAGATCCAACGCGCATGATTGTCGCAAAGGGACCATTTACGACTCAAGACAATCTTGAATTCTCACCACTTGTTGCATTAGTCGATGCTGTTATTGCAAGCAATGCTGATGTCGTGATATTACTTGGTCCATTTATTGACACCTTCCATCCACGTCTGGGTGATCCCACCGCTTTGCCTTATACGGACTTGAATACCCTCGAAGATCTATTCCGCGTTTGCATATCTCATGAGTTGCGACGACTAGAGGCTGCTCTGCCAAATTGTCAAGCACTATTAATTCCCGAATGTGGAACTCGTGAAGCTGTACAGCGACATATTTCATTTCCAGCACCTCCCGTCACTGGACCTGAAACTAAGAAGGCTCTCGCGCTTCCTAAGCGATCTAAATGGCTTTCTAATCCATCATTTGTGGCTGTCAATTCTACAGTATTGGCAATCGCCAATGTCGATGTGTTAATTCAAATGTCTAGGGTTGAGCATTTGATGAAAATACCTAGTCGCGCAGCAAGTGACGCAAAAGCAGACGAATTCGAACGCAGTGCGATGGTACGCGGCGTTCGAAATTTGTTGCGGCAAAGATCTCTCTATCCAGTTTTCCCATCTCATCCAGAGACTCCGCTTGAGGTTTCCTATCTTGGATTGGCCGATATGAATATCGCTAGACCGGATATTATGATTGTACCTTCCGAACAACGCTTTTTCGCTAAAGTTGTCGATAACGTAGTCGCTATTAATCCTGGTCCTTTGACAAAAATGAAAGCGGCGGGAACGTATGCAGTCGTTGATGTCGCTCCTTTGAATAACGATAAGGTAAATAGTGATGAGGAAGTTACTCTGGATGAATCGGTACCTCATGAGATCTGGAGTCGATGCAGAGTTGAGATTAAGAAGATTTAAGAGTTAGTTTGCGTTGTGTTGTTTATAGCTCTTCTTGAGGTTTTTTTTTGTTGTAACTGTTAAACAGATTTTTTTTAATGTGAAATCAAAAACACGTATCGCATTAAAATAGAAAAAAATCACAAAGTAAGACATCACATTATTCGAATACATAGAGCAAGATTCTTAAATCGCTCTAGGAACTTCGCCCAATTTTTCACTGTAATCGTAAAACCACTTCTTAGTATGCTTGCTCATCTGTTCAACCTGAGCAGACAATCGCCACGGAATATCAAGCTTATCCATGACTACTTCGACAAAACGAACCTTCTTTCCATCACACGCTTTGAACTCCTCACTCTCAATTAGAGTCTCCAATTCATCTCGAGTGGTGACCTTCTTGCAGAAATAACTATCCTCGGGAGCACCAAATGTTTTGAAAAGTTCAAGCCACTTCCAGTCAGGACAGATATCGTTGTACTTAGCGTGAGGACCGTGAATGGCGCGCTCGATAGTATAGCCGGAGTTGTTGATGAGGAAGATGGTGGGGGCATAGCCGTGTCTTGTCATCGTGGCTAACTCTTGGATCGTCATCATCGAACTTCCGTCACCTTCAAACAGAACCACTCGAGCTTTGGGCCCAGCATTCTGCTCATCGATCTCGCGCTGAGCAATACAAGCACCTAACGCCGCGGGAAGAGTGAAGCCGATCGAGGAGTAGTAGAGCTGCGTGGTGAAGTTAATGTTGTGAGGGAATTTTGCGTCGTTGATTCCGTATTGCGCCGTTCCAGACTCGACAAAGACATTATCGTAAGGTTGAATAAAGTTAGTCATTATATAGCGGTAAAAGTACGAAGTCGAAATGTCTGCTTTTGACTGAACTTCGACTGGAGCGCCGATCTTGAGGGACTCGACCGGGCGCGCGACCGGAAGCTTCGAGACATCTAACCGCTTCATTATCTTTTCCAAAACAGGCAAAAAATGAATACCATTATATCTCTCATTAAAGACCTTAACGTAGGAAGGGTGGAGGATGATCAAGTTCTTGTCGTCGATAAAACGGGTGAAGCCGCCAGTGTTGGAATCAGAAATGAGAGGACCGATGTTCACGACGAGGTCAGAACTCTCGACCGCTTCAGCGACCCCGGGAAGTGACAATCGCCCGTTGTATTGACCAGCAAAGTATGGACTATCTTCATCAACGAATCCCTTGGCGAGATCAGTCGAGAACGAAGGGAATTTGGTGCTATTCACGAGGTCCATGACAAGCTCGCGCGACATGTGACGGCGCGCGAGAATATCTGCCAAGATGGCAGGATTTTTGCTCGCGTAGATCGCGTCAAGAATTTTGATTGCGAGCATATCGTCAGCCTCGGGATCGGGGTTGGAAACAGCAAGGGACAAGGGTCGTTCGAGCTTTGCGACTGGGACCGGGGCCATCACGATGTCTAGATACACAACGGAGAGGTAAGTAAATCATTGGATCGGACACAATAAAGAGAATAAGAAAACCATACCGAGAGGAACAAAGAGATAGCCGGGAAGTGATCTTTTGTAAATTGTCTCAAGCACACGGTCGATCTCGCTTGCAAGGGTGTCGACATTGTCGAGCAAAGCCGAGCAGCACCGGACAGGCGCACTCATGCGCATGTACGCATGATGATCCGGACTATCAAAGTCCGCGCTGGAGGGAATAGTATGGTGCATCCACATCTCGTACTCCATCTCAGGGCGGGCGGGAGTGCCCACGATGTGCAGAAGCGGCACATGTTCGGCGAAGGCGCCAGAGACACCATTGATGGCCGACAACTCGCCGACACCGTAGGTGGTGACGATGACGCCGGGAAGACCACCGCGCGTGCGCCCGTAGCCGTCAGCGGCGTAGGCTGCGTTGAGCTCGTTGCAGCAGCCGATCCAGTTGAGGCCGTCGACGTTGTAGATGTGGTCGAGGAGGGTCATGTTGAAGTCTCCGGGACATCCGAGGATGTTGTCGATCCCCAGCTGGTGGATGCGACTGAAGAGGAAGGTTCCTAGCGGGATTGATGCCATTGCGGAAGCAGTGCGAGCGGGCGGAGGAGGCGATCGAGCTGATAGCAACGAGGAGACGGGCGCAGAGCAGCTGAAGAGCGACCGATTTATAGAAGGCTGTTCGGCATAAGCAGAGCCAGCGGCCGTCTGGACACCCCGCGCTAGCAGGCGCCGGCAAACACTAATTGGGTGCGCTAATCCGTATTTGGCCGCCATCAGCGATTCTGTCAGCTTATCAGTCGGGGCAGTCTGCTTCTTGTGCTTCTTGCAACTAATAATGAGACTCAATTAGCATGGACGGCACTTAGAATCATAAGGCTACTGCTCACGATCTCATAGAAGGCCCGCCGACGCGGTCCATCTACGTCGGGCGGCATCTTGATTAGTGGTTACTGACATAAGCCGATCCAATATAAGGTGATGCATTGTGAGGCGCGCATTAGCGCGAGACGCGTCTCATGTGTGAGCCGCAGGTGAAAGTTTAATTAGCCGCAGGCGAGATGTCGCATGATTTCCAGCACGGCCAAGAGTAGGTGCTTTATAGCGGCCGGCAATCATCTATTCTGTATTATTCTCAATTCAGCACTATTCGCTACTAAATGAAATTCGAGCAATGATATTCGAGCAATGAAATTCGAGCAATGAAATTCGAGCAATGAAATCCGAGCCGGTGGCAGCAAATAGAAGGGAGGGATTGTAGCCAGCCCGCAACCCGAAATTATGCGTGCCCGTGGCGCGACCAACTGCTTCAAGATGTCGTGTCGGCCGCGGATTTGATCTGACCTTTAGTTGACCGCAAACTATTGCTCAAATATCGTCGGCTTCGTATGAGTTAGCAAGGGCGAAATGCATTTATATGCAGCATCTGTATCTCAATTACATTTCCGTCTCAATAATCCGACGCGAGCAGCGTACCAGCGATCGAGTAGCTCGTAGCTCATTCGGTGCGCCGTATCGCAGCGGGTTTTAAAATCATACATATATATTTGGCATACGCAGTTGCAGCTCGTTCATCAATATTATATCTAGCTGCAGAGAATACAGTCTACACCCTTTAGTCAAACCCCGTTGCGCCCTGTAATACCCCTGTACTGTACCATGATCGAACCTATAAATTGTCGGAACTGCTAGAGCCCTTAGACGACTTGGAACCGGCTCCCATCTTCTCCAGCCATTGTTCCTATACACAGAAGAGCATTCCTATTAGAAATCCGAAAATACAGAACAAAATGCAACGCAAATATAACCGCATCGGAGACTTACCTCTCTCTTAGCCTCCTGCTCGCGTACTCTCTCTGATCTTGTCTTCCCGTCCAATCCATTGATCATGTAAGATCCTCCTACCAATCCCGCTATAGTGAGTCCCTGGAACAAGACCCGTGCCGAGAAGTACTTGTTTGCTGCCATAGAGTAACCTTGACGAACAGATATCGACGCTCTCGTAAGAGCATAAATTGTTAAAATAGTACCTAATGTTCGTTAGACTTAATTCACCAAATTCCATTTATTCTTCACAGAGAATTTCCAGTCTCGTCTTGCAGGCGGTAATCGCATTGAGTGGATAAAGGAGATAACATACCGATTGGCACAGCAGGCGTTTCCTTACACTTATACCATATTTTCGCAAACCCCTTCAGATTATTGACAGCACTAAAATAGATAAAATTATTTAGATGACTTTATGTTATTTCGGAATGACACACGTAAAAGCCGCTTATCAGTGCCGCTTACTCTTCGGGATCATAAATATCGAAGCTTGATGGCAGATGCGCCGGCATATTTTCTTCCAAGATATATTAATAAGATTAAAATATAACAGCAGCCTTTACATGGCACTCTTCTATGAGCGAGCAATAATGAACCGCGGTAACTGCGCTGGAAAACGGTCCAGATTATGGTCACACGAGTTATAAGGGGAATCGGTTGGTGAAATGTACTCGTTACTGCCTGTGAGGCGACGTTGTGCTACTTTAGCGTCGATTACTCCGCCCAGTTGCTTTATTCTTACACATAAAGTATGTATCGACATTGGCCTACTGTTGCAAGTTTATTTGGATGCTTCTACAACAACATAATAGAGAATCTGGATAGTCGTAGCATTACAAAATTGCAATACAATTAAATGGTCAAACGCTTTATGTCACAGCAATTACCCGAACATTATCCCCGATCACTATCTAATCATAGAACGGCAATGAGGAAGCTGCAGCCTATGCGCTTTGCCAACACGACAGAAAACAAGAAGTAGACTAGCCTTACTGATTCCAACAAAATCAGAATAGCAGATGATTTTATTCACATTAAATTCGAGAAAATATTGCTTGTATCTAGACGTAAATAGAAGCATAGAAGCAGCAATGGTTCTTGATCGGGTAGAAACCAATCAGACGATATAATGTATGCGGTGAATTTAATCATATAAAATCATATTAGTCATATAGTCAATACTCCAAATACCTGAGAGTATGTAAGTCGTACCAACACGGACACGTACTGAAGCAATGTAAACGCCGCAGTTCCAGTTTTTCCCTTCAAATCACATCATCAGTTACTTGTTGCGACACGAATTCGCTTGAGTAAGCTAAAGACGATATAATACTTTGGTATAATATTGGTTTAATAGCGATACTTGGTAGAATAGTCTAAGTAGAGGTAGAGTTAGTATTTTCTGTGACAAGTAACACAATGAGCGAACGTACCCTTTGGACTAATAGCCAAACCACGGCCTTTCTTAGCAGCTTTGTAGATTGCCTCAATAATATCGATTAATTCTTGTTTGTCGTCCAGTACCCAGTTTATTTTATTATTGTTTCCTGTTCCAAAGTCACACATCTGTTTCCAAGTTAGTACTCGGCTATTTCATTGAGATGGTGTTGTACTTACCATATGCTTATTTCTGAAAAAGAACATGACTGTACACGGATCATACAATTCATACATCTGTAATCTGTAAGTATTTTTCTCAAAGCGAGCTAATCAACTAGAAAGATCTTACTTTATTAAAATCTGGGACCTCATCAATATCACATACGTAGACAACAGCAAAATTCTTGACACGATCAGCGATGCGATAAAGAAGTTCATCCATAAGCATACATTGTTCATCCTAGATAGTTTTCAGTTAGTCATTCTACTGCTCATCGTAATATCGCTATCGCTATAGTCAATAGCTTACATGATCGCGTCCAAAGCGGATAACTACCAGTCGCTCTTCCTCTACAGAACCGGCGTTAGTCTAAAATATTTTCAGCTTCATCAAGACTATTAGCCTTACCTGACATGATAGCCTGGTCAACATGCCTATTGTATTATTAGTAGCTTGATCAGAGTATTTCAGCAGCTTTGGAATTTACATACCATCCAGTTCGAAGATGGGGTAAAAACACGCTTCCCATATTGATAGAGGTACGATTCAAAAATGCACTAATGCAAAAGCAGTTCCACTTAAGAAAGAAAAACTTTAAGAGCCCTCTTGTAAACTAAGTAGGAGAATTACCAGTCAACAATGCAAAGCGATTAACTGCGCAACGAAATTCGATTTCGAACAAAGGCGCGTCTTCAAAAATCGCGATATCCATTGAAACATTTGAAAATGAAATGTCGAGTTACCCGGGCCAAGATCTCGAAGTCCCAAGACTGAACTCTAAACTCCCAGCGGCTTCGAAAAAAAATTCGAGATTTCTTGGAGAGAAAAAAAAAAGGATTTCCAGCTCAGCTGTGGTACGCGTATTACGACGAATTCTCTCGATTCAATATCCACATGGTAAAACGGAAGTCCAGTGCTGCTGACAGCGATTGGCCCAAAAAGCCAATTACTACCGACCCTCGATTTGCTGTCGTTCATTCAGATCCTCGATTCGCACAACCAAAGCGAAAGGATCGCAAGATTGAGATTGATAGTAGATTCAAGAATAGATTGAATAAGGATAAAGACTTTACTGAAAAACGAATTGTCGATAGATATGGACGTAAAGTTGAGAAAGATGCGTCGAAGACTGAGTTGAAAAAATATTATCAAATGAATGAGAGTGAGGATGAAGCTGAAGATGAGGATGAAAAAGATGAGGATGAGGATGGAATTGGAGCAGCCTTAGGAAGAGGATATGATCCTGCTCGTGGAGAAGGTCTTGTTGAGTCCTCATCAGAAGATGAGGACACCGACGAGGAAGTTGATGAGGAAGATGTTTTTGAAACTACCACTCAAGAAGAATCGATCCCGCGTGGTGACGAGTCCAACAGAATCGCGGCCGTGAATATGGATTGGGACAATGTCCGAGCTGAAGATCTTATGGTTGCTTTCCACAGTTTTGCTAACCCAGGAAAGATTGTTTCTATCTCGATATACCCAAGTGAATTTGGAAAAGAGCGAATGGCTCGCGAAGAGATTGAAGGTCCTCCTCAAGAGATTTTCAAGGCTGGAAGCAAGATCGACGCGAGCGACGATGAAGATGCGGATGAGGAAGAAATTACTGAAAGGAATATTGTTAAAGAGGATACAGGAGAAGACTTTGATGGCTCGAAATTACGCAAATATCAGCTACAAAGACTGCGGTATGTTTTTTTTTCCTCCTACCTCCATGGAAATATTTTGTTCAAGACTAACGCGGGTCATGCATTTATAGCTATTACTATGGTGTCATCGTTTGTGATTCTATTGTAACGGCACGAAAGATCTACGAAGGCTGTGATGGAACAGAGTATGAAAGCACAGCGAATTTCTTTGACTTGCGATACATTCCCAATGATGTTGAGTTCGATGACAAGCCAAAGGATGTATGCACCAAAGTGCCATCTGTATATCGTCCCAATGATTTCGTCACCGATGCTTTACAACATTCTAAAGTAAAATTAACATGGGACGAGACTCCGAACGAGCGCTTACAGTTTGCTCGTCGCGCTTTTAGTCGACGTGAGATTGAGGAGATGGATTTTAAGGCTTATGTTGCCAGCGATAGCGATGATGATGATAATTTTGATGAAGGGGAAGGTAAAGATAAGCTTAGGGAAAAGTACAGAGCTTTGCTGCTCGAGAGCAAGGATGATACTGGCTTTGGCTCAAAGGATGATGTGGACATGGAAGTCACATTCAATCCCGGTTTATCAACAGAAGTCGAGCCTCAAGAGCCTCAAGACGAAACTACTATTGAGAAGTATAAGCGCAAGGAGCGTGAACGAAGACAGAAGCGTATGGAGCGGAATAAGCCTGCGGAGACTCTTGAGTCTTCCGCTGACGAGTCTGATGTTGACGGCAAGAAGACCAAGGGCAAGGACAAGAATAAGAAGGTGCCCAAGAAATCAAAGGAAGAGCAAGCCGAGGATGATCGTCGTAAGGCTGAACTTGAGCTACTTATGATGGGCGAAGATGAAGAAAGCAATCTCAAGCACTTTGACATGCGCGATATTATCAAGGCTGAGAAGCAGAAGAAGAATAAGAAAGTTCATCGGAAGGAGAAAGTTCTCGACACTGCGGACGAGTTCAAGATGGATGTCAAGGATCCTCGATTCAGTGCTGTGTTTGAGCACCACGAATTTGCTATTGATCCTTCGAAGCCCCAATTTAAGGAGACAGTGGCAATGAAGGATTTGATGAGTGAGAGACGGAGGAGACAGAAAAAGAACCATGGTCACGAGGAAGCTCCGGAGGAGTAGTTCGCGCATGATTTACAGCTGTCTGATTATGCTATCACTATTATATTGTCACATATATACATAGAACTATAGATCCTATACAATGGCCATGCTTCAAACTTATACTATATAATTATAGGAAAGTAGATACCTGCAAAAAATTGCCACCTTTGAATGCCAGTAACCAATCTAGTATCCATATGCCGCATCTGTCCAAATTAGGTAAATTGGCTGGGGAATTTCATAGAATTTGCAATTCAATTTCTACCTTTTGGAAAGAATGAGCCCCAGTGGTGGGAGATATCTGATGGTTTGAAGTTGCTTGTAAAAGGCGACCATACCTCACGTCGTCAATGCTCGAGCTGCAGCGAAATGGGATTATTAGGCACCCATGCTAGTAAATCACCATCCTCATATCATAATCCTTCATCATCTTCAGTAACATTCTCTTGAGCTTGTAATTTCTCCTGCTGTTTCCTTAGTCCTTCAGCTCTCTTTCTTATCTTCCGTTCCTCTTTCGTCTCTACTTTCTCAGCAAGAGGATCTAACCCCAAACTCTTTTTGATGCTCTCAAATAATCTCTCGGTTCGTCTTTTATTCTCTATAGATCTCTCTAATGCCATAGCCATCAAATGCTCCAAATATAAATCGTTTACTAGTGGGATAATGGCATCGTCGTCGAGCGGGGATAGAAATCCTATTGGCGAATCCATACGAAGTGAACAGCGAATAGCGAGGATATTACCATTGTAACCTGATTCTCTGAAACCAGCTGCAAGAGCTATGCCGAGTAATTTCATTGCAATGTCGTAATTTGCGCAAAGAACATGTAAAATCTGATTTTAAACCGATGTTAATAGGGGAGGATTTCGAATTAGAATGCTATTTGGCTTACCATAGGCTCGAATTTGAAATGCACATATCGTCTATGTAATGTATCGCGCACGTCCACCTTAAGATCCTCTCCCCTAGATATTTTCATCCCTCCAAAAAGTAAATCACTCCATTTCTTTCCATTTTCAATAGTAACAGGAGGAGCGTCATGTGTCACATAAAACCATCTCCCACCTCCACCTTTCCCACCAACCAACACAGTTGTCGTTATCGCTGCCTCTTCATTATCATTTTCTTCATCAATGGCAGTCTCATTTTTCCTACTCTTAGATCGAACGCCTTCAGCATAGACAGCTACTCTTCCGGCACAAGAAGAAGTGCTAACTAGCAGTTCATGCTTATTGACAAGTTCGAGTAATGGAATGATTTGAATGTCGGGTCCACCTTTGGGACTTAGATCTGGTAGTGGAGACTTTAGTTCTTGTAATATACGAAGTTTCTTTTGTCTAAATATTATGTCTGTCGCTGGGCCTTTGGACTCCATTCTTTATGCAAGATATAAATATGTTCGAACCTGTCGCTTTTCAGCAAAGGAATTTCAAGTAGAATACTGTCAATTGAAGAAAAAATCTCGCCGCGCAATATGCGGCGTCTTTTCACGTGATGTTAATTGGTATTGCGATTAGGAGGTTGCAACGCGATCAGCCATTACAGCATTCAGTTTGCCCTAGATTTCTACGAATACGTACAGAGGATAATATATGAGAAAGAAATGAGTTTGCTAGAATTTGTGCTTTCACAACCTTCGTTTAGCGAAACTCGGCTTGCGTCGCTTTTCAGCGACTTTCGACGACTTAAAGATTCGAATCAAGATGGTTATGAAGCGAATTTAAATGCATGGAAAATTGCATTAATTAAAGCCACCCGTACGACTAGTTTATCAACGACGACTACTGAGGAATTGGGAAATAGTAATGAATTGACACCGATTGTACATGACGATGTGCTTGTGATTCATTCGGGATCAAAGTTATTAGATAGCTTGACATCTGCGAAATATGGACCACCACTCGGTCTCGGTGCCGTCTTTGTGAGTACTTGACGAAGAGTTTTAAGAATAAAGTCATAGTTAACCCAAATTATAGGAAGAGCAGGCAGCGATTCAACGGTTTGTGCCAGCGCCAACATTCCTTTCTCAAAAATTTAGCATATACAAAGATCCGCAATGGAAGATGATTAAATTCGGCACTTCAGTCACGCGTTGGGCATTTCGGGACACAATGGTACAAGAATACTATCAATCATTAATGTCCTGGAGAAACAAATCAGGGTTACCTGAGATTGATTATGTTATTTTAGAAAACGTTGAGGCAGCTGCTAAAGTATTATTATCGAGAGTTAGGAGAGCTAGTGAGCGAATTAGCTTGACTGCGTCTGCTTCTTCGCAGAAATTTACGGGGATCTATACGTTGGAGATGGTTAAGGATTTATTTGCTGCAGATCCGTTTGGGACTATGAGTTCGGATTTGGAGGATTTTGATGGTTCTGAGGTGTTAAAGAAAAGAAATGTGCTGATTATGTCGGATCAAGATATTTCAATTTTGCTAAAACATATTACAAGAGATATGCAACAAGCTGTAGGGTCAGGATCGGTATGTATTACTATATTTATCCCAGACTCAAAACTACTATTACTAACATAACTACTCATTCCCTCTAGATTGTCAAATTCAAGCTCACGTCAGATCGCATAACGCCAATCTCAGAAGAAGAAACTACAGTTGCCCAGCTTTCAGCAATGATTCATCAACTTAACAAACGAATTACAACCCAACATCTACAAGCTCTCTCATCTCGTCAAAAATCGACTGAATATATTTCAAAACGACCACAAACTGAACATTTAAAGAAACTTGCTTTGTCAGAATTAAAAAGAGCCAAACTCGCAGAATCAACCGTTCAAAAAACTATGGAATATAGATTACAAATGGAGACTTTATTAGGAAATATTGAAAGCGCGCATGACAATCTTGAGATGACAAGGATTATGGAAAGTAGTTTACCGGTTTTGGAACAGTTGAACAAGAAAGTTGGAGGTGCTGATAAGGTTTCGGATTTAGTTGATCAGGTACAACAACAAGCGGAAGAAATTGCAATGATTGGAAAGATTATTAATGAAGCTACGATTGGAGAAGTTAATGAGGATGATATTGAAAATGAATATGCGCGATTGCTTGAAGAAGAGAGTGGTGGTAAATCAAAGACTAACGCGAAGGCTAAGAAGGTATCTGAAGATGTATCTGCTGAAATTGACGATGAAATTGCAAAGTTACTTGCAAAGGCTAGTTTGGACGATGTCCCAAATATCATGGAGCAGAAGAGTGCTACGGAGGACAAAGCGGTTCTAGAAACTTGAATATAAGAGCTCTCTAATTTAGGTATCGTGGCCAGTTAATTTACATCTTGATGGAATATAAACAGTAATCAACGAAAAGCGATCTGTAGAAAAAAAAGGAAACCATATCAAAACTTAGGCTACTCCTGTGACGCCACACTAGGTGCCAACTTCACCACTGCTAAAATATCCGGAGTTCCCTTATGCTCGTCGATAACGCCCGCAGATATATCCTGCTTCGTAGTTTCTTGTTCTGTAAATTCTCCCACGCTTTCTATTGCAGGCTTACTTTCAGTGGCAGCAAACTTCTCAGCTTCCTGTATCTCCTCTAATGACTCAGTAGATGTTTCAATCGCATTCCTTTTAGGCATTTTTTTCTTTGCAAGTGAAATTAAATCCTTAAACTCATCTGCATGTGCACTTCCCCAAGCCGATAATTCCTCAGCCGCGACTTTTTTCGTAGAGCCAGAATGTCTCGTTAAATTAGTCTCCCATTCGTTTAATTCTTTCAATAATTGTTGTTTTGAACGAGGCATTGGAAGATCTGAATTTGCATTCCATAGACTTACCCATTCAGTATGTCGTTGTTGTAGGACTGGTTTGCTGCCGGTATTTGGAATTCCTAGTTCTTGTAATTTGTTGCGGAGCTTGGATTCATTTAGGAGATTGTATTGCAATTTCGGTAGACGCTGGTATAGTTTTGACGAAGACGATGATCCAGCGTTACTACTTACTAATAAACGCTTCGTTGGTAGTTGATTAGGCGGTGAAGGGTTTGAGACTTTGGCGGTAATTGTGGGAGGAGAGGTTGTGCCATTATTAGTCTTTTGACGGGTATTACTGGAAGATGATGATGATTTGTCTTTACCAATAGCTTCGACAGAAAGACAAGACTCTATGTGGAGCATGACTTGCTTTTCAGTCATTCGTTCGTTGCAAACCGGACACGGGACAAGTCCATCTTTAGAGTCTAAATTCATAGTTAGGTAGCTGAAGCTATTTGTTAACAAGAGATATATGATGCAGCATACCTTCATCGTGATCAAGAATAACAAAGTTGCTGTCTGCATATTGATCTTTATTTGTCGTTCCCTCATTAGCTGCGATTTTCTCGTCACCGTCGAGATTTATACGCTCTAGATACGACCTGTATTTATAAATTACATCAGTACTCGAAAAAAAAGCAATAAATACCAAACGCAGCACTCACACGCTCCTTCGCGCTCTACTCGATCTCCGAACGCCATCCTTCGAAGGATTTTGTCGATCTTCGTCAGTCGATGGCTTTTGATTCTCCTTTAACTTTTTATTGCCTTCTTGTTCTTCTGTTTGCTCGGTTCTTTTCCGCTTGTCTAGCACGATCTCAGTAGCATTTGTAGCTCCTTTAATTCTCTCTTGTTGGATCTGTTTTGAAAGGTCGAATAATAGACTCCGAGCACCTCTAAACCAAGTCACTAAATCCTCCAAGGCTTGATTTTTCCTTAACCTAACTTCAGTCATAGTATCCCGACAAACAGGGCAACAAGGAGTTTCAGAAGTAGGAGTAGCAGCAACACATTTCCTAATACATAACGAGCAAAATGTATGACAGCATTCGGTAAGCATCGGCGCCGTATAAAAATCTCGACATATTCGACACCGTAGACCGGCGTCTAGAGGCTCAAGCTGTGCTAGCGTTGAAGAGGTCCAATCTGTAGGATCTGATACTTCTTCCATTATGCTACTTGCTTCTGGATTTTTTTTTGCAGTGACGCGCGGTGGTAGTTTGCGGGAAGATGAGAAAGTTGAACGCGACGGGGAACGTTGATTTTTGACGCGTTGTGGCGTCGAGATATCATTCGCTTCGCGCTCTTAGTTTTGTTCGCAACTCCTAATTCTTAAGTTGCATTCTACTCTAGTCGAAAGATTTCATAAAAGCAGTAAAAAAATTAGAGTAGAAGACAAATCTCTCTCAATTATCTTATATACATACAAGCCACTGATTAGCGAATACCAAGTCAAAAAGTATCGAAGCAGAAAAAATATAGTACACGATATAAACTCAGTAAGTTATACAAAATATAAACAAAACCCACAAAAACCGGAAGATGTATACTACAGCTGCATCAACCGCTGCAAATAACAACAATAAACATATTTCAACCATTGCAACACCCACTATGATATCGTAAGAATTCGCAATTAACACAAGCACAACATAACAAATTAATGGTGGATTAGGAAGAACAAACAGCAGACGCGCGCAAGAATATCAAATAAAAAAAATGAATGTTAGCTGTTTCCAACTGCAAAATTTACTCCATGGCATAAATAAAAAGAAGCCGACAAACTATAAGTTCATAAACATCCCTCTGCGTAACACATCACCCACCATCACCCACATATTCAAGTTATATAAGTACACATATATACAGGTAACTCTCAGTAATGGCTTTCACGTTTTATAATTCAGCAAAGAACATGAAAGGACCCTCAACCGCGTTGCTGATTGAAGGATCACTTCCATCTCTCCATCTTCCAAGCATGATCTTAGGACCGGGAATGTAAACACCATTGTACTCCCAAACGACGCTCTCACCTTCTTCTGACTCACTATCAGAGTCGGCCGCAACGTATTCTTTGCGCATACCAAAGCGCGCAAAGCCAGGAAGACCGTAGCAAGGGTCAAGTGGTGTTAAGGTAGAGTAAGTGATATAGTCATAACGATCACGGCCGCGGCCGACGAACGACACCGGTCCATGAATAGGCGGAAGATCAGCTTGCATGATTTGCATACCATCAAACTGATCAACCAACTTGGCGCTTGAAGAACTAGCAGGCCGCTCGATAGAAGGACTGCCGCCCGCGTCGGCGGAGGAGCCAGTAGACGAGCTTTGCAGAACTGATGGATGTCGTGCACCACGATGAGAAGAATCCAAGGGAGACGATTGCGAGCTTTCCTCAACTAAGCTAGTAGCAGCAGGATCAGGCATTGCAGAAGAGCAGTCCGATGATTCTGGAGTGTATCCGGGTAGAGCAACCGTTGCGGGCTTGAAGCGGGGATCGGGGACAGTGGTCGTATTCTTGAAATCATGCGCAGCGGCGGCACCAGATGTTCGTCTCAAGACATCAAAGTCCCAGAAAGCTAGATATCCGTAAAGTCCAGTCCAATCCTTAGGAAACTCGAAAGTCTCGCCGTCTTTGAAGGTGAAGTCAGCTGGTTCGGGAGGGGTGTTGAAAAAGGGAAGTAGACCTTCTCGAACAGTGGCAGTGCGCTCAGAGTGATGGACAAAGAAGTTGATGATTGAAATCAAAACATCAAAACGAGGCACAATTGAAGACATGCATAGAGCGTCGATATCAGCCCACGCAGAGTCGGGTAGCCGCCGAGGTCCAACGGGACGGTACATGCTTCCGGCGCCAGACCTTGACTGAGCAGTCTCGGTGAGAGTTGTGAAAAGTGGGAAGCGCGAAGAATCGTAAACTATAGCTTGCATTTCACGCAGGTCATACGCTTGCGGAGCACGGATGAGATGCTGGCCAAAGACAACGCGAAGCATATCAATTCGCTGTTGAAGGATGTAGGCGTTGGGCTTGAGAGTGTATGCAGAGGGCGAGGGAAGGCGGTCGATATGCACGGCAGGAACGGTACCAGGTAACAGCTGATCAAAAATAATTGCCGAGAAAAGCTGGGATTGAGTGATGATGTTGAAATTTCGCGAGACGTTCTCACGCAGGAGTCTAAGAGTGTTTGTGACAATCTCTTCACGTACCCTTAGGCGATAGTGGAAATCGGCATAGCGTGCTCTTGACTCGGCACCGTTTCGCAGAAAAAGACGAGCGCGACGCTTGAACTCCTCGAACGCAGAGCGGGGCCGGCGGCGCCTTGTCACCGAATGGGTGCTGGGACGGGCAGGGGCGGAGGAGCCTGGAGATGAGGGCCCACTGCTGGGAGGAGACTTGTCGCCAGAATCTAAAGGGGCTGTAGCGTAGTTGTACGAAGTCGAGTAAGAGAGCTTTGAGGGATCGGACTGGTTGCCGATGCCTCCGTGGACATCAGAAATAAGGCGGAGGTGGTCTTTCTGGTCAGTTGTGAGCAGACGCTGCTGGACGACGACTTCGGTGGTGAGGTCGACGTTTGCAGCTGAGGTCGCCGACGGCGCGGGGGCCTCGGGGAGAAGCGGGTCGAAGGTAAGGCGCATGCGGAAACTCCAGAAGGCGTCATTCTTCATGACGAGGGTGTGGACGGCGCGCGAGGTGCAGGCGACGTTGACGAGGTCGGGAAGGGAGAGCAGAGATAAGACCTGGCATGCGACCTCGTCCGGCAGCCGCAGGAGGATAGGCGACGGCGAAGCGAGAGCAGCCATGCTGCGGGATCTTCAGAGGCAGTGGCAGTGGAAGGGCGGCAAGAGGAGGAGGCGGGAAGAGAGGTAGAAAAATAGCGAGACGGCCGACGAGGAGAGTGAAGAGGCAAGGAAAGAGATGCGACACGCGCATCCGATAGCTTTATCGGGCGTGGAGGACCAAACTCTATCTGCGAGCTCACCCAGTTTCCCGTTCGGGCTCGCCGCCGCCGCAGAGTCATCAGGGTTCCGGCTCCGGAGCAGCTGCGCCTGTCACCCTCGAGTCGCAGGCGCGAGAACCGCGGCATATATCATCATCGTCAACTACATCGTGCGAACTGCTGCGCGACAGTCCGCAAGAGCCAGCGTGGGACGGGGATAGGAGCACCAGAGCCGGTCCGCAGGCGCCTCGGCTCTCCCGAGTGCGGCGTCCTCCCCGTCCGAGCTTTGGCAGTGCCCAAGAAGGCAGTCGCTAGCACATCCTCATCGAGATCCTTTAATGCGGACAGGAGGACCATGAGAGCCAAACCCTACAAACTGCAAGCCTGCGACTTTTAAGAATCGAGAAAGGCACAAGCCAAAGGGAATCCCGATGGCGATTTCCTCTTTCACTGCCCGGTCGCCCACTCTTCCCCCCCCCCCACACCTCTTCGCATAATCATGCGCCTTATGTCAGCAGATTTTGCTTGGCTCCCACAGACGGTTGCCGTCAATGACCGTCAATGAAAACTGCAGCGGGTGGTAATATCTGGTAGTCTGTTGCTCTTGCGGTCACGGCCGCGATATAAGGCGAAAGTAGAGTGAAAAGGATATGGAAAGCAAATAAACTAAAAGGAAGAATTCTGTGACGACAGACTCCTTCTAGAAGACCGGATGATTAATTGAAGTCATGTTCCGGCCTGCTCCACTCCACTCGCCAAAGCACAGCAACTTCCCAAATATATTAAAGCAAAAGAACAAAAAAAAATTGGACGTGCGTTGGGCACGACATTATCGACGCTGTCTACTGTATTTTCCCTAAGCTGCGCCCACGTGATACGGCCAAAGGCGGAGAAGCGGGCCTACATCTGTCTGTCTCCTGCCTGGCGAGACTGTAGATTTGTCTTGGGCGCATTTCTGAACTTTCAACAGTCTTGTGTGCTCTTTTGGAAGTTGCGAGCGATTCGATTAACTTTGGATCTCTTAGTCTACACTGGCGATCGAGATTTACTAAATCCGGTCTATTTGTCGATTTCTCTCGTATATAATTTGTGTAGTAATGTAGCTGCTGTTCAGCCATCAAAGCACAAGCGCCGACCGCAGCTCAGCGGGGTGAGATCGACTACCCTGCTAATGCTGCTGCACTACTCCGGCCTCGTCGGCCTTCGCCAGTATATCCTGCTTGTACTGCTCGATCGTGCCCGGAGACTGCCGCACGTCTCCATCGTCGCACACCCACAGCTGCTTCGTCGTCCGTGAGATCAGCGTCACGTCGTGCGAGACCATCAGAATGCCGCCCTCGAACTTGTTGATCGCCTCTGCAAGCGCGTCAAGACCTGCCGTATCAAGATGATTGCTTGGCTCATCGAGCACCAAGATGTGCGGGTTCGTGAGGCCCAAGCACGCAAACGCCACGCGTGACTTTTGTCCTCCCGACAATAGTTGCATTTTCTGCAAGCCCAATGTGCCCGTGATGCCAAACGCACCCAAATGCCTCCGATATTCCTCTTCGCTCTTGCCCGGCCAGTTCTTCGCCATCCATCCAACTGCGTTCATGTTAAGATCCATAGCATCGATATGATGCTGCGCAAAGTAACCAATCCGCAGTCGCGCATTTCGCTGAACCATGCCCGTCGACGGCTCTACTTGCCCGGTAAGGACCTTCAGCAATGTAGTCTTACCACTACCATTGGCCCCCACCAGCGCGATCCGCGAATCCATTTGCACACTCATATCTACCTTCTTCAAAATCGTGCGTGATCCGTTGTACGAAAACGTCACGTTCTCAAGCTGAATGATCGGCGGTGACAGCTTCTCGACTTCCGGAAATCGGAATGTAAGCGTCTGGTCTTCCTCCGGTGGCTCCAATATTGGCAATTTCTCCAATTTCTTAATTCTGCTCTGAGCTTCTGACGACTTTGCTGCGTTATACCTAAACTTGTCGATAAAAATTTGTAAATGCTTGCGGTACGCCATCTGATTTTCATATTCTCGTTTCTGGTTCTTCCTCCGCTCTTCTCTTGTTGAGTAAAACATATCAAAATTCGAGTTTTTGTAGTAATCCAGTCTTTCAGAATGCTGATGAATGATATCGGTTGCGACTTCATTCAAAAATGCCCGGTCATGAGAAACGACGAGAACGGTGCTAGGATATCCTTGCAAGTAGTTTGATAGGTATGTAATCGACGGTACATCCAACATGTTAGATGGCTCATCAAGTAGTAGTAAATCAGGCTTACAAAACAGCGCTCGAGCAAGCGCAAGTCGCATACGCCAACCACCAGAAAACGAGTTTGTCGGGTTATTCTGCTGCGCTTGGGAGAAACCTAGACCAGCAAGGATACTTGCGGCACGAGATTCGGCTTTGTCGCTCTCCATTTCGGATAATTTGCTGAAAATGTCTGTGAGAGTCGTATCGAGCTCACTGCGTTCAACATCGAGTGCTTGTCGAGCCCCTTCGCTTTCTTGCGCCTCGCCCAGCTCTTGGATCTTGCTATCAATCTCTGATAATTGTCCAGTGATTTTCTGTTAATACTGTTAGAAAATGAAACTTGAAGCGACAAATAAATAAAATCTTACCTCTTGCTCCTTAAGCAAATGCTTGCGCCAGACATCGGCATCTAAAACAGACTGTATGGCTGATGTATCATCTCCAGAAACCTCCTGCTCGACATGCAAAATCGAGATATGCTTCGCAACAGCCAACTCACGTCTCGACAACGCACGTAGCAAGGTTGATTTTCCAATACCGTTCTGTCCAATTAAACCATATCTATGTCCATAGGCAAGTGTGAGGGTAGTGTCAGACAGAATACGTTGTCCAGCGCCGACGTATAAATCAAAGTTTTCGATCTTAATATCTTTACTCTTTCCTTGAGCGGCATTTCCGAGCATAAGCGGATTCACTTCCATAAAGAACTTATCATAATCTTCAGGAGTTTGCTCGTTAATCAATTTTGAAGCTTCGTATTCGACAAATTTCATTGCACGTTTCTCAAGCTTAGCTTGAATCTTCCGTTCAGCCTTTTCAAGTTTCTTCTTATCGACCTTCGAATCTACTTTGCGGCCTCCAACCGCATCCAGATCTACCGGAGTTCCAAATAAGCCAACGGATGAAATACCATCACGCTGAGCTCCAATAACGAGTGCCTGGTCTAATTTTTTCGATTCACGATTACTCTGCTTCGACACTTCTTCTTGCAATGGAACGAGTCTACTTAGCAAACTCTCGCATAATGTCGAAATAGCCTTAGTGCTAGCACCAGCATTAAGCAAAAGATCTCGAATAAATGGAATTTCAAGGGATAAATCTGCAGTCGTAATTGTTCGCTCAATGTGTGTCATGTAGCCTGCGCAGTATTCCGAGACAACGGAGTCAATCGCAGGCGCAGCGCGACGAACCTGGTCGGAAATAGTAGGTGCCATCGTAGTATGTATTCACTTTCAAGTATCTAACTGTCTATTATGATCAGCAAAAGAATCTGATGGCAGATTTTCTCGTCTTTACAAACGCTGGCCGGCACGCTATTGTGACTCTTAATAAGAAACGCGGCTTGAGAGAAAATAAAAAAAAAAAGAAAATGGACAATTGAATTTAATCGAGGTTCTCATCCTTAATTAAAGTCAAAGTGCGCGTGCGTTCATCAACTCTGACACGAAAAACGTCAACAAACAAATCGTCCATTTTTTGCCTTCTCTGTCTAGCTACATTACTCGCTAGACTATTTTATATTTCTGTGATTTTGTTGATGCTTTTTGTTTAAATTATCATGGCCACCTGCGCAGAGTTGCCGGTAGCTTCAAGCACTTCGCCGAAAGATGATTTCATCGACGAAGAGTGCTGCGCAGCAGCAAGTGGCTGCAATTCAGATCTCAGAGTTCGATCTACTCCTGAATCAGTTAGTGTATCAAATTCTCGGAATGGTTTGTCTTCTTGGTCAAGTTATTACTCTCTTGAAGAGGCATCGATCTAACGTGTTCTGTTTCTGTGCTGTTATAGGTGTTCAGCATGAGACTTGGGATGATGATTTTGCAGTATCTGTATCTACAAGTGAGCCATTATCTGTGCCAGCAGAAATCAAAACCTCGCAGCAAGCAGTACGAATTCATTTACGAAATATTAAACAATTTGCTACGGAAGTCGAAGAATTGAAGAGATTACTTGCCTCTTGGTCGAACTTATCTTTACCAGCGAAGCTGGATCAGTCTGTGATCGATGAGGCAGATGCTATCGTGGCGTTAGCTGAGACTGGTGATCAAGAGACAGATCGAGATGAGGAAGCACAATTTACCGGTTGGATGGAGAATGGAACGAATAGGGATGAAGACGATACGCAGCAGCTTTCAGATTCACGAAGGAGATCATTAGTTGGTCGTTCTCTCCTGGAAGATATATCGACAAGCATTGACGCACCCTATCAACTAGCCACAGATATGCCACTCAAAAGTACTAATGCAGCAAAAAATCAGAATGACGAAATTGATATTAACGACGATGGTGCTTGGGATTCCGCTCCAGAAGATGATGTCGTCGAAAAGAGCACACTAGCGGACGTACAGGAAGGAGACGTTGGAGGAAAGAAAAGATTGAATTTCAGTGCAGAGGCATTGCCGGGATTAATTGAACGGACAGAAAAGATAGTATTGCAAATTGCGAATGCGATTTCGACAGAAGTTAGCACTTTGACAAACTACGAATCGATATATCGAAATTGAATCTACGAATGCTCACCGTTCTCGCGAAATTTACGCGATATTCATCTTGTTACTGTTATAGCCAGTTTTATATATTTTTGGGAGCTGCTTGAATCTTAATTGCATGGGTTGCTGGTGCATGAGCTGGTGCATGAGCTGATGTTCTGGCTTTGTGCCATATAGCAGAAATTAAAATTTTATAATGTTGATAATATAGCTGCACATGGGCGTATTATGTTACGAGTACAGCTATTATTAGTATAGTCAATTATGTATATTATTATCGCTTATCATATCAAAATATTTAAAGTTGTAACTGTTGTTTAGCGCACATTTGTTCGCGACGCTCATGATCTACCGCTGTCGCGCTCGACGCGTGCCATGCGTTCGTGAAAGCGATCCGACAGGCGGTGTAAATAGAGTTGCATCTCTGCATCTGACTCTAGAAACCACCACTTATACTCCAGTTTGCCGAACAGAAATCATTGTGAAAGGCGCAATTTGAGATAAGATGGTTGCAGCGCTCTACGCGCCGCCTACTCGGCGAAACCTATATAAACAAGAAACGCGTGGAAATGTTTGGGGTAGGTGACTAAGCTCACTGGCCAGTCTTCCTTGAGTTGGTATCCAGAATACCGTGCATCCTCATATACGATGTTTAAATTAATAAACCGGTGATAGAAATACCGCTACGCTGTGCTGTTGACCCACGTCTTGCTCCATCCCACCACATCAGTTTGCAACCATTTGCTTAACCGTCCTGACGACCTTGACAGACGGCCTGCTGATTGCCGATTGTGCGCAATTTGGCCAATTTTGGTCTCTTTGACTAGAGATACAATTTCAGAATAGTTTGCAAGTAATATTGAGTTCAGCAACATCGACGAAGCAGTTCCCATCATTGTCTTCTCATGATGATTTGATAAGAGGACCTCCCTCCTCTCACTTTACATTTCAACAGCGTTGCATCTTCTCTTCAAAGACAACAATCTGAAATCTTTGAATAATTTCGAATACCCGAATTATGTCTCAGCAGCGAATATCAGCCCCGGCGCTTGCCGCCGGGGCACTACTTTCACTATCTCTCGGCATGTTCCTTCGCAGTCATTACACCGCCCGGATAGCATTTCAATGCTTCATCGTAGGCTTTTTCGCATGTGCGTTGCTATCTTTTGCTGCTGTCGGATATTTCTACAAGCATTCATCACCAAGGACTGAAAGTCTTCGAAAATATCGCAAAGTGCGATTCCCTTCATATGCCTTCATTGCTCCCGATAAGCTCGAGAAAGAGCTCGAGCTATTGTCAGCAGACCAAGCTCATCATACTCCATTATACCCTCCATCATTTGTAATTTCAAGTTCACTTGACTTGATTATTGAGTATATTATCCGCGATTTTATTTTATCATGGTATTCTCAAATATCCGGCGATACGTCATTCCCCGCCCAAGTCGAAAACACGATACGCAGCGCAATTGAGCAAATTCGCGATCGTCTACTAAAGGTCGACTTGGTAGATTTTACAATGCAAAAAATCGTCCCGATCTTAACTAGTCACGTTTCAGATTTCGCGGCAGCGGAGACGACATTACGGGGGAAGAACTTGAACAAACAATTCACAGAATCGAGAGAACTCGATATTGCTCTTGCAGCGAAATATAAAAATGGACAACTTCATCCAGCAGCTTCATTGCGATCACCTGATCCGGGTATGGTTGAAAAGGAATGGATTAAACAGTTAATTGGCTCGATTTTACCGTTTATATTACCTGAACGAGAAGCACAGTCACGATCGGTATTTATTCTTGTCCAGGAAATCGTGACCGGTGCCGTAATATTCCCTGTCATTTCAATGCTTGAGGAACCAGATACATGGAATCAACTTATTGAAAGATTCGCAAGTTCGACGCTACAAGACAGAAAAGCCGTACAAAGATTACGAGCAGCTTTAGATAAGCACGCAAATCCTGCAAAGTCGAAAAATCAACAGCCGATAGTGCGCTTAACTGCTAAATCAGATGAGCGAACGTATGAAAAATTTGTTCGAGGTCTGAGACGCTGTACTCTTTTATCGGAAGCTAGACGGTTACGTTATGATATTACTATTCAGCTTAAGCGAGCGATGAAAGATGGCAGTAAGTGGATCAATCATGTTTTGTCTAGCAAAATTTGGTAAATCTAATGAGTACGCAGATGATGACCTATATATTCGAAGACTAAAAAACGCGCGACGGCTGATTGACTCAAAGATCGCTGATCTGTCTGATGAGAATTTGACACCTGCTAAACGCAAAGTGAGTTATTGCAATATTATCTCTTATTCTTAGCACATTAACAAGCGTTGTAGGGGCGAATTTCAGGATTATCGGATACTCCCGGAAGTCAGACTTTGAATGACCCCCGCGAAGACTACTCGGTGCAGCAACTTTTACACAGCTCTGCAGGACTTTCATATTTCATGGAATTTATGGATCGTCAGCATCGTACAGTCCTCCTACAATTTTATTTGGTTGTTGACGGATTTAAAAATCCGTTGGAAGGTGATGATGGAGATGGAGGCGCTCTGTCTTCTGTCACATCCGATGAATATAGCGACTCGGATAAAGAAGATGTTAACCAAATTTTCAATTCATACTTTTCGGATCCGCATTTACAGATTGAACAAAAGTATAAAGATGATATAAAAAGATTTCTAGATAACCCGAATGCTACATCCAGTGATTATCAGCAAGCTCGACGAGCCATTATGAGAGCTCAAAAGCAAGTTTACGATATTTTGGAAGAGGAGGATTTACCGAATTTCAAGAAATCAGATATTTTTCTCAAATATTTAACCTCAGCTGATCCTGAATTTGAGAACCAGAAAGGAACAGTCGATGATTATCACGTTGGATTTTTAGACGAATTAATAGCCGACGAACCTTTAACTGCCGAAAATTTAGACATTGATCCAGACTATATGGCTGTTAATCGTCGAAGTATTGATTTTGATCGTGAGGGATTATCAATTTCTGTTGAACCTGAAGATGACGTGGTAAATGCTGTTCAAGCTGCGTTCGATGATATTATGCAATCACGACCTGCCAATGCGGCTGTGGATGATGCTAGTAGTAGTCGGTCTGGAGATTCATCACATAGAAAACCTCCTTCAACTATAAATGAGGGATATATTCCAGATACATCTGGATTGATTAATGACTCTCCAAGATCTTCGATTGACTCTGCGCGACCGATTACGTTAGAAAACGCTGATGCGCTTGCAACGACTGCACAATCGTCTGATATTCGTTCTGATTTATTTGGCTCGGCGAGCAATGAAAATGATAATAATATATTTCCGACTGAAAGCGCTCTTTTTGAAGAAACAGCCCGCGAAATCTTTTCTGACGACAGCTTTTCATCAGAAGATGAAATGGATACTGGTGATGGTGATATAGCTGCAGACACAGCATCAGTTCATCGTGCTGATCCTGGTGATTTAGGACTTACTGAGACTATTCAACATATAACTGATGATATCAATAAACTTATGAATCAAGATGCTGTTCTTGAATCGCTTCTGAAGAAAGCTGAGTTGACTAATAATATCGCCGATCTGAGAATTTTGAAGAAATCAAAAGCGAGTGTAGAACGAGAGATTAGGAGAAAGGAATTACAGCGGCAACAGTACATTGTGCAAGAAAGCGATAACGGCTTATATGTAAGTTCACTCATACTAACTACATCTGGAAAGTTATATAAATTGACTTTATGTGATTAGGGACGTTCAAATATTCGAATAAATTCTGCTGTAAGCGGTTCTGATAATGGTCGCGCATACGCTTTATATATTATTGAAGTTCAAAGATTTGACTACGACGGCTCAGTTTCGGCAGGCTGGATAGTGGCTCGACGATACAGCGAATTCTTCCAACTGCATCAACATCTTCGCCGTCGATTTCCTCATATTAATTATATCGATTTCCCAAAGAAAGGTGTTTCGATGCTTAAATTTCAAAAGTCCTTTATTGATGCGCGAAAAGTTGGCTTGGAAGCATATTTAAGAGCGCTCTTACAAATTCCTGAGGTCTGTCATAGTCGCGAATTCCGGGCATTTCTATCTTCGCAAGAGCTTCATGGATATACACCGGCTGATAGCTCTTCTTCAATGGAGGGACTCAAATCTTCGACCGGGAATATGTCAGCTGTGACCGCCGCCGCTGTTGCTGCAGCTCAAGCTGCGAATAAATCCGGTAGACAATCTGCAGATATTGTCGCGAGACTGTATAGCACTCTCTCTGATGGAATGGATGATATTTTTGGGAACTTTAGCGTTGATTATGCTACTCATATCCCTGAAACTAGTATGGTTTATAACGCCAGTGTTCGTACTAAAGGCTCCGCGAGCAGCGCTACATCTACCAATAGCGATGCAAAGCCTGAGAGCAAACACCGTCGGGCGGGAAGTACCGGAAATCTCAGTATAATGACGCAAAGGAGCGGAGTTGCGGATTCGATTGTTTTGCCATTCAGTTCAGAACCTCCATCTCGTCGCCAGTTCGGTGGAAAAGAAGCTGGAGCTGGAAAGGGAGGTGAGCGAAAGGATATTGCGGAAGTTGAAGCTGAGTTGAACTCTTTTGAAGAGGCTACAAACAGCAGAGGCGAAATTCCGTTTATTAAGCCTATTTGCGATTTATTTTTGGAGTTGTTTGATCTAAATAAAGGGAATAACTGGATTCGTGGTCGCGCAAGTGTAGTTGTTCTTCAGCAGCTTCTTGGAGGAACTATTGAAAGGTATTCCAAATATAATCGGCAGTATTGATTTACCATCGCTAACGTATTTGTATTTAGAAAAATTCGAGAGCAGATTGATAATCTGGTTGAAGAAACCATGGTTATCAGCCTCCTCAGTATGGTACGGGACAAAGTCTGGCCAAACGGAAATCGCGGAGAACCCGGAGTAGCTCGAAATGCAAAGGATCAAGCAAAGACTAGAAGCGAGGCAGCCTTTCTCTTGACTACGCTAGTGCAAGATATGGCTGCCAAAGTAGTTGGATCGTCTAATGCTAAACATGCTTCGCGAAAATTGTTTGCGATGCTGCAGAATAAGATCTTGAATTTGCATGTAATTTGCTTGATTGTGGATGAGATTGTTCAGGAGCTGTTTCCTGAACTTCGCGCTAGACATCCTAAGAACTCTTCAATCTAGGATTTATATTGATGAATGATGTGCTATTTTAATTTATTATGTTTCTAGCGTTTAAATAACTGCCAATTATGATAATTTATGAGATCCGTCGGCAACGTAAAGATCGTGGAAAAATGCGCTTTCAGCGCCATAATAAGGTGTGTCTCGTGGCTGCGCCGCACAGTGGAGATTACCGTTGGAGGCATGAATGGGAATATCCGACAGCCAGATATTGGACGAGATCTCTCTCTCCTCTGTAACTCACATCCACCAACATCATAATCAGTGCTAGTAGAGCTCTCAATGGCTTCGCACCAGGATTCTGAGCAACTTCTTCCCGGCCATGAGCTTTCGACGACGTCTCGCCAAGGGTCTCGGACAGCGTCTCCACAACCTCAGTCGGTTCAGCAACAGCAAAATCGAAATTCACCCGGCGCATCACCATCTTCCCTCCATCCAGGCCGGCCTGCTCCTCCGAATAGAGTACCATCAAATACCTATGCGCCAGCTAGGAAACCGAATGCTTTAGCTGAAGCTACAAAGCAACGAGGGCATCGATCGTCCAGCACAAACCGGAATGTGAGTAGGAAACAACTCCAACATCATGGCCAGCGACACGATTCCAGCAGCAACGTCCCACGCGCGACAGATGACTTTGAAGCTCAGCAGCGGTTTTATTTGCGAAAAATGCGCGACGATCTCGATGATGAATATTATACTCGAGGAATTTCTCAATTAAATGATTCGGATGACGAAGATGATTCCCCGCAGATTGAGTTCCCTGCAAGGGGTAACTTCAGACCTGAGTTGTTTGATTCTGATATGTTTCCTATGACTACTCCTACTCGCGAGCGACCCTCTTCAGATGAATTGCAAAATCCAAAGAACAGAGAGCGGCTAGAATGGCAGGCCATGCTCACCTCTGTTCTCACTGGAGAAGTAGTCAGATCTGAGAAACGAAAATTACAAACTGGCCAGAAGCCTTCAAAAGCGTCGTCAAAGAGTGAGATGTGGCTAGAAATACGAGCCAGAGCTTGTGGACGATCGCTTGCTTTGCAGCGCAAGATCATTGAGGAAGCGAGAAAGGAAGTTGATCACGTACTGGAGCGATTTATGACTTTTCAGATTCAAGGAAAAGATGAGTGTCCGGATTCTCCAGAAGATCAAATCAAAAACATGCTACGCAAGCTTGACAAGTGTGAGAGTCTTTGGCCTAGTAGTGCCGCAATGGCAAAGGACAAGCCGATTGCTAAATCGCCTGAATTACAACGACGATGCGAAGCTTTGATATCATGGGTTACCATCTCAGATAGTATACAAACTCAGATCGAAGCATTGAAGAAATGGACTGGAGATGACGATCTTGACTTAACTCGCACTACCGTGGAAGATAATGGTAATGGAAGTATTACTGAGAATGCGCCGTTTATTGAGCGATTGTTTAAAGAATCAGATGTGGGCATGCTCTTCCAAACGAAGGTGTTGGCGATCATTGGTCCAGTGATCGTCAAGGCTAAGAAAACGACAATTGAACAAGGTCGAATGTTTGCAGAGATGCATCTTCCATCCTATTTAGAGGAGTTACTCATCCTTCTCAATTTTCCTACGCGATTAATTCAAGAAATCATCCGCACGCGTTTATCATTTTCTCGAAAACTTATGAATCCGACAATGATGATCATTGATCAGATGATTGACGTTTACAAAGTAGCTATCCAACAAGCTGTGGTTATTAAGAAAGACTACTTGGAACTATCTGCACCTGAAGATGGGTGGGAGTTACCTACAGTTATTGATGAGAATTTTGACAATACGTATTTGGAAGGATTAAGCTTTTATATCGAACTATTAAACCGCAAGTTACTCGGCACTGCTAAAGCAAAGAAAGTATCAAAAAATTTTAGAGAAGCGGAGTTTGTTGAAAATGAGTGGAATTTTTTGAAAGAAGTTGGCGCGCAAGTCGAAGGTGCTGATCTAGAGATTGCAGAGCAGATTAGCATTCTTACTGGAAAGCTGTCGGTAAGGTTGATGACGTACCTTGAGAAACAGCTCAAGGGGCCCTCGACCTTCTCAACTAGTGAATTGCTGAAGCTGTACTCGGGAACGATCGAGCATGTTCAAGGTCTTCATAGGAAGCTACTACGATTTTCAAGGTTTGAACCCCTCTTCTTGAAATACCGTTTGCACTCGTATTAACTTCTAATCCAGACAACTTGAAACGCGGTTTGAGACCGCTGCAGAGTACTCTTTTGATCATGGCCAGCTACCACGTATGCTAGAAGATCTTCAAGCCACTGGGCACGTACTGGTGAACTGCCCTGCTGTGGAAGAGACCGGAGTATACCATATTGCTGATCCTACTTTATTGTCTGATGATCAAAAGCTGAGGGATATTGTTAGAACATTTTCCAGAATGGAAATTTCTGACAATGACACGTCGTTTTCATATATGCTTTGCATTGCTTGCGCCGAACCTCTTCCTTGGACTGGGCCGGAGACTTCAATGGAGATTATTCCTGTTCCGATAGAACTTCGACCGGGAAGACTGAGAGTTCTTGCCGATGGGTCAGGCTCACGTTTGATAGCTGCAAGGAACAGGTTTATGCGTGCGACGGAAAATACCTGTCAGATTATCACTGAGCAGAGATCTAACTTTCCTCGCGTTGATCGAGAATTGACACGAACGCGAAAGAACTTCTATAAGATTGCCATGTTAATTATTGCATCTGTTGATATTGTGCGGACGCAGTGTAAGGGATATGGTTGTCAAGACTTAGTGAACCATTTCTTTATATTTGCGCGAGAAGTTGGAAGTCGGGCAATGAAGTATCTGGAGTCTAACCGACGAGCTGCATGTGCCCTCAAGTTAGTATATCTCAGCATTGACTGGGTAAGCTTTGTGTGCGATGATTGTCTAGCTTCTGAGAAGCGGACATTCCAATTTTCTGTTAATGCTCTTGAATTTGCAATGGAAATGACTCGCGGAGTTAATATTCTTGCAATCAGCGATGAGGATTTTTCACGATTAAGAGTTAAGGTGGCTGGATGTATGACACTTCTTATTTCTCATTTCGATATTATGGGAGCTCGATCAAGTCTTGCGGCTGCTCTTGAACAGAAAATGCAAGAAAAGGCGATTGCACCGCTGAATGAGGCCGATAAGGATGATGATGAAGCTACGAGACTTGTTAGAAAGATTCGAACCGAAAAGCTTGTCAGTATCGAAGATTCGAGACGACTACAGCAGGAGGAGCAGCGAAGCGTTGGCAAAGTTCTTGATGATAGTAACTCTGAAACTCAGTACCTCATGTTTCTTACTTCGTCATTCTCCAATGTTTCTATTAGATGGCAGCAGGGCCGGTTTATTGGAGGTGGTACATTTGGCAGTGTATATGCTGCTATTAATCTCGAGACTGGTGATGTCATGGCAGTTAAAGAGATCCGTCTACAAGATTCACAATCTATTAGACATATCGTCAAGTCTATCAAGGATGAGATGACAGTTCTCGAAATGCTGAGCCATCCGAATATCGTGCAGTACTTTGGAGTCGAAGTTCACCGAGAGAAAGTATTCATCTTTATGGAGTTATGCCAAGGTGGATCATTAGCGAGCTTGCTTGAGCATGGCAGAATTGAGGATGAGACAGTTAGTCAAGTCTATGCACTGCAAATGCTAGAGGGTTTGGCCTACCTGCACGAAGCTGGCATTGTTCATCGAGACATTAAACCCGAAAGTAAGTGCTATCTTTTTTTATTTTCTATTTCAGGGGAGAGAGCTAACATTGTTAGATATCTTGCTGGATCATATGGGTGTCATCAAATTCGTGGATTTCGGTGCGGCGAAGGTCATTGCGCAAAAGGGTAAGACTAGAGCTAGTGCGATCACCGTTCAGACCAAGCTGAATAGTATGACGGGTACACCAATGTACATGTCGCCTGAAGTTATTACGGGCTCTGGCTCTGGAAGACACGGCAGTCTGGATATTTGGTCTATGGGATGCTGTGTTTTGGAAATGGCTACTGGCAGACGACCGTGGGCTAATCTGGATAACGAATGGGCGGTAAGGCTATCCTTTTTCATTGATTCTTCAAATCTCTTTCTAATACTGATCTTGAAATTTTTTTAGATTATGTACCATATCGCTGCCGGTCACCAACCAGCCTTACCAACAAACGACCAAATGAGCGAACTAGGACAGCAGTTTTTAATGAGATGTTTTGAACGCAATCCTGAGATTCGAGCCTCCGCGATCGAGCTTTTGGACGATCCTTGGATCCGGGCAATTAAAATGGAGGCGCTGAACGATGTACAAACGCCTTCTACTGATAGCGATACGTCTGTGAGATCGATTATGTAAGAGTCTTGCTTTTTTGTACATAGAGTTTGTTGTTGGACGATAGCGCATGGATAAGAATGATAATTAGTCAAAAAAGCTTTAGATTTTACTATGCATTAGATATCTTATTCATAGTAACCCAGAATAATTACAACTTATAACTAGATTTATTAGGTGTTGTGAGTTTGTAGGCCATTTTACACTCGTGCATCCTTTGACACGGTCAAAGTCGCCCCAAATATCAAAAACACAGTCATTATCCCAAATTTAATCGACATTTTCGAGCAGAATTTTGTCCCCGCGCGACACAGCTCGCGTTGAGGTTGCGCAGCAGGCGAGCCTGTTCCCCACCAGACAAGCCAGATTCACGGATGCTCGTGGGCCCACTTTCGCCACTGCCCAAGTCGCAGCTGGACAAAAACGAAGAATTGGGCGAAGCGAATCAGCAAGTTGCACGTGACACAAAGCTTAGACTTTGTCTACTCCACGTGCGCGAAATGCTTGGCTAGCTGGCCACCGCCATCCGAGCAGAAATATCGGTCTTTGCTATTCTTCGTCTGTTCTAGATAACCCGAAAAGATTGGTCTTTAAAGCCAAGTTTTCCCGCTTTCTTTCTTTTGCTCAGACTATCCATTGCAGAATCCAAGTACAGACCCATGTCCTACTCACCGTCAACAGCAACAGAGACCACCGAGGCCGCCCCCGAGGCCGCCATTGAGGCTGCTCCCAAGCTGCTCAGTATCCGGCCGCTCCAGGCAACGGACACTCAGCGCGCTCTTGAGCTCGTCAGCGAGGCCTACCTCCATCGCCGCAGTTTGGCAAACCTCTACATCTTTCGCCATCCTTACTTCTTTGCTTCGCTGGTCCCGTTTTTGGCCTTCATCTTTGGTCGTTACAGTATCGTCGATGACCTGGGAAACGTCTTGATGCTCTCGCTAGGCCTCTCGATGGCTGTCATGTCGTTGTTTGCTCGTATCACTGATCCCTTGAAAGAGCTAGCGAAGAATATCATCAAGGGCGAGTTCCTTGCTGTATCCGAAGTCGCCGTCGTTGCTGTATATGGCGAGGAAGTCATCGGCGTCGTTTCGCTGAAATACGTCAACCTGACGGACTACAACAGTGCTGCCGAGAGTGCTGGCAACGGCAGGATTCTTGAGGGTCCCGCAGGTGTGCCTTCAGATGCGTCTACTACTTCGACGAAGCGATCGAGTCGGTCGTCGACAAAGCCAAAGAAAGAAATGCATCATGCTCTCATTACTTCCTGGACCGCTGTCCGCAGATATAGACACGTCGGTCTCGGATCCGATTTGCTTGCCCATGCCTTCCAAACCGCTGCTAAGGATAGCATTGAGAGCGTATTGATCCAGTGCTTGTCATTGGAGAAGGAAGCTGCAAAGTCACTCAAGGCCAACGGATTCAAGCTTGTCAGCAGCGCGAAGCTCCCTGGCGGTCTTGGACGATTGGGTGTCAATACCGACACTTACTCCATCGAAATTAAAGATTGGATCGAGATGCAGACTGAGAGTGCTCGGAAAGATTGAGGTCTGACAAAATAATTTAGTCTGTATATAGGAGTTCACTTTTTCAAGTTGGTTTTAGTTTCTTGCTGTACATATGCACCTATGAAGGATAAGATTGATTTTGGGTACGGCATTTTCAACGGAATTTAATTAGCAAGTTAATGTTTAATAATATACTTGATGCAAATATCTAAAGCGAATCCATAATCCAATCCAAACTTCGGCTATGACACACCGGAGATCCCGTACGTCGCCGCAAACACATTTAAAAGGCAAATGCTCTAGCTATCTCAAAAAACGCATAAATTCATTTCCACAAACAGGTAGGTTTACATAATATATAGTCGCCATAAAATCCGGTTGTAAGCAACAGCAATGATTCAAAATTTTATATCTATGTCTATCAAACCGCAGCTCGTGCGCTAGCGTCCAGCTAGAAGGAATATCAATCTGAGCCCGCCCTCCGTTTACAAAGGAGTAATGTCACGACCAAACAAGCCTCTCGTCAACCAATCCATAAACAGCAACGCACGAGTTCGGAAACTGACACTCTGGGCAAAGTATACAGATCGCCAGAGATATACAGCGACAAGGCCACCAACGAGTGAGTATCCGTTGAAGTCAAAGACGGCTGCGTTTCCAACATAAGCAAGACTGCCGAGATGGTGGTATACAAACGGCTTATAGACCAGATCATCGACATCTCTGTTGACAAATTCTTCCATTCCCAAAGATTCCTCAGAGTGCGCTAGCTTCGTGAACTTTCGACCAAGATACTGACCCTGCTGGTTGGCTCTCTGTGCGGTGGCGGGAAGCGAAGTTACTTTGCTGTCAATATTTTTCAAGAGCGCCGTCAGTTCAGTAAATGCAAGAGTTCCTAATAAATAAAAAATTAGACAATGTGGAGCATGGCCAAAGAAAGCACTAGGAATGCAATACCTGAATGATCTTCATCAAACTCTGTGAATAGAGTGTCAATTCGGCGTAAATGCTCAGATGCCTGCGGGAATCGTCTCTTGATGTTCGATGCAATATCTCTCCACTGCTGGAAAGTAATTTCATACTTCTCAACAGTAACGTTAGCTTTCAAGGCATAGGTCTTCAAAAATTCCACAATGTGCTCAGTGATATTCGTCCGCACAGTAGAGCAGTCACCGATGGCATAAACTTCTCCCAAAGGCGTACCAAGAACTCGCAAATGCGTATCGGTTTCAATAGCACGTTTGTTGTGCTGAGATTCAGGCAAGCTTGAAGCAATATTCTGTGTTATATCGCAGAGAGTTACACCCGTAGACCATAAGCACAAACCACACGGCAATTCCTTACTTTCAGCAACACCGTCTTCGTTCTTTTGGCTGAAAATAACACGATCAGGCTCAACACTCTTGACGCGAGCGTTTGTCAAAACGTCGATAGAATCTTTCTTGAATCGTTCTTGAGCGTACTGGCTGATCTTTTCATCGTAGGTGTTAAGAATATGGCCTTGAGACTGTACGATATGAACAGAAACCAAATTGCGCAAAAGTTTAGGATAAGTATTGCACAAATCCTCGTTCAAGAAATCGTACAATTCGGCAGCAAATTCAACACCAGTAGGTCCACCACCACAAACAACAAAGCTGAGAAGTCTCTTACGCTCCTCCTCAGTAGTTCCGGGCAAACAGGCTAGTTCGAGGTTACGGAATACTTTTTCACGAATCAAGCGCGCGTCCTCAATAGTCTTAAGAAAGTTGCAGTGCTCAATACCGTCCACTCCGTGAGTATTGGATTGAGACCCGACGGCGATAACAAGTTTATCGTAGGGGACATAGAATTCGCGGAATGATCCGTCGGGCAGCTGCTGCTTAACTTCAATCAGGCGCTCTCTGAATTCAATTTTTTCGGCAGAGGCTTCGATATAGTGACCATTAACACTAGCCACAATACGGCGGATCGGTTCGACGAGGGATCTAATACGATCGTGTTAGGAACAAGTCGCTATTGTCTCAGAACAAAGAAACGGATTGATATACCTAAATTCAAGTGTTCCAACAGTAGCAGAGGGCAGCATGGGAGTGAACAAAAAGTGATTACGGGGAGAAATCACAGTAATGTGGTAATCATTCGGATTGACGTTCTTAACGAGAGTAACAGCCTAAAACAATGAGATCAGATCAGCTAATCAGCTCGAGCTGAACAATGCAGCCATAATTTTGAACATAAATAGGAGAAAACCATACACCCCAGCCAGATCCAAGAATAACGAGTCGGGGCTTCGAGCTCGAAACCTTCTTGGCCTCATTTTCCTCGTCGTCAAGATAGCGCTCGAGGATAGGGAGTTTTTTTGGGCCTCCAATCGTCGGGTTAAGAGCAAGCAGCGAAACGTCAACGTCCTCGGCATCGTCGAGTTCCTTGTAAGTAGTCGAGTCGTAGATGAAAAACGCACCAACCAGGAAAACGACAGTGGTGACACCTACTCCAACGAGGAGAAAGATGTAGTAGGAGAAGCGCCAGATACGACGTTTGAAAGTGACCAATGTGCTGGTCGACGTAACACCAGAAGTCAAGACTGCGGCCGTTGGCTGTTGAGTGCTCTCCGGCGATTCGGGCGTGGTAGAAGCAAAGCGGCGGCCGTAGGATTCAATAAGTGAGTGATTGACGAGATCCGAGAGTAGCCTCGGGTGATTCACGACCGGGCGACGAAGAGCAGCGGTCTGTGTGGTGAATGCGCGACAGGGCAGCGAAAAGACCGCGAAGCGCCGTGCCTGGAGTGCTTGCCCAGCCAGAGCAGGCGGCTGGGCGCGCAGGAGGGAAAACGCGGCGCGGGAGGCCATATGGAGGGCGAAGGAGGAGGAGACAGCTAGCAGCGAGGGTAAAGTTGACGATAGAAGGACCCTCCGGACGGACGGTCGAGGTTGCTGTTGGTCGTCGCCATCGATGACGGCGGGCCGAGAGCGCCGGCCACATCCGCCCGCGCCGCAGCGCGCCGCGCAAAATTAAACGTTCAAGAGCTACCATCTTAAATTGGAATTTTCGTTTGCTTGCAAATACTGGTGAACACCAGTCGCTTGGAAAATCTCCTGGGCAATTGGAAGTTGGCGAAGGCACATGATCTTTTGTAGTTTTATGATTAGAAGATGGATAAACGGCTGCAGGAACAAGCGCTTGCAGCCTCTAGCAAATACTTCCTTTTCGGATCAAAGTCATCGCTATGTTTATCATACGATTCGTTAGGCGGCACTTCAAGCACTTCATTGTTCGTCGCTGTTATAGACTGTTGGAATATAAGAAAAAGACGGCTTAGAGGCCAGGATACCATCTTCAGATTTCTGATGTTCAATATTATCCAATAGATTGGGAGTATTTAAAACCTTCCACTTCCGGAAGAAGATCAAAAAATCTTTCCAATCAGAACCTACTATGCTCCATCTGACTGATCCTCAGTTACAGGCACTTTAGATTCCTCGGGCTGAGGTGTTACTACGATAAATGTAATCTGCGCGGGTGGAGGGGAAAAAATCCATCTCAGCTATCAATTCACGTTGATCGTTTCTAGTGAAGTCGCTAATATGTGTTATCCCACCTCGTAGAGCACTGTCCTCGGTCTGTACAGTCACACTCGCCGGTGAGCCGATTACTTGTGTCGCGAGCTCTTCGGTCACGTCCAGTTAAAAGAATTCCACTACAGCACACAAAGGAAACAGCATAAGGAAGTCAGCTTCATATGAAAGACCGAGACCTAACAACTCTCACAACCTCTCACAACCGAGACCTAACAACTCTCACAACCTCTCACAATTCTGCTACGTTGAAGCTTGGCCAGAGTCATCAAGCGTTGGAAGGAGACCGGCCTGAAAATTCGCACACTTTTCTAACTTCTGCTCAATTTGAAATCCTTTGTTGTCATCTCTGTGGACAGGAATCTCTTTATTTCATGAAACCAAACCGCATCTCCGTAGCAAACATCATAATCGCATCATAAATATCATTACTACTCCTGATATCTTAGGCATAAACTCAGCTTTCACCTAATCGATTATCTTCAGCAGAGAGATAAAATGGCAATCTTTGGATGCTATCAGTTCATTCGCCAGGAACTCAGATGATGAAATGCTTTGATCTATCCAAGATTCAACAGTCTTTCTGGTGAGTTCGCACGATCTATTCCATAGAGAAACGATATTTCTCTACCAAAATCTCACATTCTCTCCTGGTACATTGAAAATGCTGCTCCATTATGGCACATTATTTTGCTTCATCGAATTGGTACCTCATTCAATCGATGGTAAATGTAGTTACTGACCTTGGCCCGCCAATATCCATATCTGAACCTGTGATCACACGCTGCGACGAATACGCATCAAAAGATTACCAAAAAAAAGTCTTAGCGCCTATTAAGCGTTCCAATAACTGGATGAGCGATATCTTCAATAATCAAAGTAGTCAGTAGAATAAACAGCTGCTAAAGTACATTAGTAGGCTCAAGCAATTAGGAATTTGCTAAGGCGTCAAATCAGAAATCCGATTGAGCTGAGTGAAGGATTGATCGCGCTTGATGCCTAAACTACTTTCGTCAAGGTATTAAACCAGGGTTTGGAGTCATTTAGTGTTCTGAATGCTCGCTTCCTCTAGCTCTTGGTCGTCTTCGCCCGAACTTGCTTCCTCTTTCGGCTTTCTTCTTGTCAATTACCAATTTTAACATTGATGAATTGTGCTCTTGCACTTTGAATCTGCTGAGTTATCAACATAGATTATACAGCTACAGAGCAAATCCTGACTAATATATAACCGACACTTCTGTACTTTTCAGGGTTGATATCGAAGAAAAGTAGCCTGGAAATTTGGGCTTCAGAATGGGAAATTCTGCTGACCTACCACAAACCTTGTCAATCATTCCTTCTGCCAGTTCATTTTTTAACGTCATAGAGTTCTACGGTTATCATTACATCTCAGCCGTTGTACCAATAATCTATTTTTAGTAGTTGCCTCGATTACAATCAAATAAAAAAATTTTAAATCTAATTCTTCTCCAAAGCTTGCAGCTGTACCAAATCAAAGTATTTACCCTTATTAGCCAATAATTGCTGATGAGTTCCACTCTCAAGAATTCTTCCACTTTCAAATACGTAGATCATATCAGCATTCTGAATTGTGCTAAGACGATGTGCGACTGCAATTGTGGTACGACCCTTAGAAGCAACGTCCAAAGCCGCCTGCACGACTTTCTCAGATTCACTGTCGAGAGCAGAAGTTGCCTCGTCAAGAAGGAGAACTTTAGGTTCACGAATCAAGGCGCGAGCAATAGCAACGCGTTGTTTCTGTCCTCCAGAAAGGAGAGCACCCTTGGAACCACAAAGGGTGTCATATCCCTCAGGAAGAGACATGATGAAGTCATGAATATTAGCAGATCGGCAAGCATGCTCGATTTGTTCATCAGTCACGGGATCAGCACAACCAAGAGAAACGTTATACCGGATGGTGCCCGCATATAAGACAGGTTCTTGCTGCACGAGAGCAATTTGAGATCTGTATGACGCCACATTCAATGTAGAGATGTCCTGTCCATCAAGAAACACAGTTCCTCTCTGAGGCCGATAGAACGACTCGATCAAGCCAATAGTAGTACTCTTTCCACATCCAGAGGATCCAACAAGCGCAATGAATTGTCCTTTCTTAACAGATAGATTCAGTCCACGAAGAACAGGCACATCCGGACGTGTTGGATATCTAAAGTGCACATCGCGGAACTCAATCTCACCATTGGTCTTCTCGGCATCGAGAACGATACCTTCCGTACTCTCCGCGTCAATCATAGGCTCAGATTCAAGGAGCGCCTTGATGCTGCGACCAGCTCTTAAAGCCTTGCCCATCTCAGGAGCAAAAGTAAAGACAGTGGTTGAACTCTCGGATCCGAAAACAACAATCAAAAAGATAATGAAAAATTGGAACAAAGAGTACTCGCCAGACGCGACTAACTGGCCTCCATAGTAGAATCCAAGAGCCATGATATAGTATTGCATGCCTCGTGAAATTCCGTCAAAGATCGCAGACTTATTGCTAGCACCACGATTGCTCTTGACCGTACGAGCTAAACTAGCACGATAGCGCTCCATAATCTCCTCCTCACGAGTCAGAGATATAACGGTGCGAATTGCGGAAGTAGCCTCGCAGGCATAGTCAGAAGACGATGTGTTTTCTTCCTTTGTCTGCTCCATGTAGTCGGCAAGGAATTTGAAACGGAAGTACCCAATAACAAGAATAAGGGGAACAGTAGCAAACATTACCAATCCCAGCTTGTATCCAATAAAGAGGGAGAATATCAGGCCGCCAACCATAACAACCATGGACTCAACCATCTTATTTGTAGTCTCACCACCAAGAGCGTCAACGCTTTGAGCATCACTGGCTAGAGAAGACGTGAGCGCACCAACGGAGTGTTCACTAGCGTCGAAGTACGCAATATCTTGTCGCAGCAGCTGACGAAATGACATAGCTCTGATGCGTCGAACAAGTCTGCTGGACGCGTAACCAAAGGTAGCTCCAGCAATCGAGTTTGAGAAGAACAAAATTGTTCCGTGCATGAAAATGAAACCAGCAATTGGATATATGGAACGGCGGAGCATTTCATAGTAGTAGGGAGTTGAATATTCCTGTAAATATGTAAGCGCGACAGCATAGAGGACAGACAGGCCAATATATGCAACACCAGTCAAGCCACCAGAATATAATCCCAATAGCAATGCTGCAATATCACGTCTAGCGATACCGAAAAGCATCTTCATGATAGTGAATGCAGAAGCGAGATCCTCAGACTCTCCTTTCTCGACATCAACGATGCCCGCAGTTGCAGTAGTCTTGATCTTGGCCAAGCTCGCCATTTCGATTCCAGCTTTTTCATCTAGCTGAGCTTCTCCGTCATCTTCGTCTGCAGCAGCGACAAATGATTCGGAAGCTCCGGCAATACTCTGTGCCTGAACAAGGCCATAGTACTCTCCCTTCTTCTCCAGAAGGTAGGCGTGTGTGCCTTGCTCCAGAATAGTTCCGGTACGCATGACCACAATTTGGTCAGCGTCCTTGATAGTCGAAAGTCTGTGCGCAATAACCTAAGACGATTCAGATTAGTGGAGTCCAGTAGACAAATTTAAGTATAAATATAAATATGACTTACAATAGTGGTACGATTCTTAGATGCGCGGTCAAGAGCATCCTGAACAATACCCTCACTCTTAGTGTCAAGCGCCGAGGTAGCTTCATCAAGCAGCAAAATCTTAGGATTTGAAACAATAGCGCGAGCAATAGCAATACGCTGCTTCTGACCACCACTCATCAAAAATCCACGCTCTCCAACCTGCGTATCGACACCTTCGGGCAAATCCCGAATGAAGTCCCAAGCATTGGCTTGCTTGCAGGCATCGATAATCAAATCCATCTTTTCCTCTTTTGCGGCGTGTTCGTACTTTGTTCCAATCAAACCATAGGCAATATTCTCATAGATAGAGACAGCAAATAGACTTGGCTCTTGAGATACGAGGGCGATGTTCTGACGCAGCCATCGAATATTGAGTTCAGTGATATCATGGCCATCTAAAGTAATCTTGCCTTCGAGAGGATTGTAGAAGCGCTCGATAAGACCAATGATAGTACTCTTTCCAGAGCCTGAGGCGCCGACGAGAGCAACAGTCTTTCCAGCAGGAATACGCAGTGAGAACTCACGGAGAACAGTCACGTTAGGACGCGAGGGATAGATAAATCGAACGTTCTGGAGTTCGATTTCTCCAGAAACAGATTCAAGACGGTTTCCAGACTCGACTGAGGAGTCGATCGCGGATTTGCGGTCAATAGTGGCGAAGATCTTGGTGGAAGCGGCGAGACCAGCCGAGATGTTGGCGAGGTAGGGTGAGATAATGGTGAATGCAAAAGCTCCTTGGAATAGCGACATAACGCACTAGATGATTAGAGTCAGTAAAAAGAACAGAAAGCTGATTAATGTCGTAGAAGTCTCACAGTCATCATGACACCAACGGTAATCCTGTCTTCGGTCAAGAGGCGAGTTCCCTGCCAGTAGGTAAGCGTGTCGATGCCAAAGGCAAAGAAATGGACAAGGCCGGCTTGAAGGCCGCTAGCATATCCTGATTTGAGATCCCACTTCTCCGCAACTTGAAGGAACTTGTCATATGCCTGAACCATGCGATCCTGAATGCCAAACGCTTGCACGTTACGAACGCTGGAGATCGATTCCTCGGCAAGAGTAGCACCACCGCCATATCCAGTTTGTGAGCGCTCAGAGTACTTAGTGACAATTTTTGAACCGATGAGACTGACAACGATAATTGCAAACACATTTCCGAGGATGATAGCTGTCAGCTCAGCAGATTGAGTGAAGGACAAGATGATTGAGCCGACAAAAGTAGTAGAGTGAGAAATAACGTAGCTGATCTTTTCAGACATAGCATCTTGCACAAGGACTGTGTCAGACGCAATACGCGTAGTAATCTCACCGGCACCAAGTTTGTCAAAATAACCAATGTTCTGTCGTAGAGTCGCAGCCAAATAGTTCTCGCGAACACGAGCGGCAAGGACTTCAGCACGGTCGATGAAAATGAATGACTTTACATACGTCAAAAGAGAGACAACTGTGGCAATGACAAGGAGAGCAATGGAATAATATCCAATTCTGGAGAGGAAGTCATCGGCTGAAACGGCATAATATTCGTAGTTGCCTTCCGTGTAGTTACCATAGCCGTAATACTCGAAGGTGTAGTTCGCAGTTGAGTCGGCAGGATAGTACCATGCTTGGGAGGTTTCGTTGTACATCATGCCTTCGGTCTTGTTGAAATACTCTGTGCTCATGTTCCAGCCCGACATAGCCATTCCTGAAGGCAAGTTGGTGAACTCCTCGGTCGCAAATCCAAAGACGTAGGACATTAAGGGACGCATGAGTCCCTCGAGAATGGAGGCAACAACACCTGCCGCAAGGAGTAATTTGTCGTTCTTGGTTGCATATCGAAACAGCCTAAGGAAAGAAGCGGTTACTTCAGGAACCGAGACTTGTTCGCGTAGGATGTTTGCGTCTTTATCAGGCAGTCCGGCAAATTCATCGTCGAGGCCCTCGACGGAGGAGTAGCCCTTCCGCGACACGGCCGAACGTGTCGAAGCCGAGTCCTCGTCTGAAACCGACTTTGCGGTCACGTTAAGCGGAGCCTTCTCGTCGTCGTAGCCAGCCATATCTAAATATCTGCTCACAGTCGGATGGGTGGAGAGACGAAGGACAAACGAGGAACGGGGGAATAAAACCACAGATAAGGTCACGTTTCAGCAGCAGCTATTGACGCCTCGCGGAGTGTATGCCTGCCTGGTTGGTGCATAAGTTCATATTACTCACGTAACGGACTCGCTGTGGCAGCGTTGCGAGGGTTTAGGCGGGCAAGTCCCGCTGTCCGATCTGCACACGGGCTTATCGCTGCGTATTCGTCTTGGTTCCTGTCCGGGCTCACGCATGGACCCACCCGCGGACCTCCCCACGGATAACCATACCTGCAGCGGAGCTGTCGACTCAGACACGACTGTCTCTGTGTGCTTTTCCAGAAAAAAAGCAGCCATATTTAGGACTGCTGACTATAGTGATCAGATAGATGGGAGCTCTAGATAACAGATAAGCAGGGCCATCATCATGAGCCACGCAAGGCACAGTCAGAGTCATCAATGTAGTCGTTAGCGGCGCATTTGCTGACTCGCCCAGTGGCGAAGCTTTGCTTGAGTCTACCGGCTGTCCATTTCGTGACTTTAACGCCGCATGTGCCAAGAAAACAAGCTCAGCCAGTTGCAGGACCAATAATCCGCTTGCAGTGCGCAGGTTTTAAGTTTGCGATAACGTGTGCGATAACGATAAGACTGGGCTGAAATATCCAATTGCAGCGGCTGCGGTTGTCTGGCGCGTGCTCAAAAATGAAAATCGGTGGAGAAGAGTCGCAGATAGTATTAATCTTATTGGCAGCACGTTGACGGGTCGCTGGGTTGTATTTCTTTCTGCATTCCGCTATTTGCACTTCACAAGGTTGAATCCCTGCTCTGTTGACGTTGCTCTATGCGTGGCTACCTGGCACCCGTCTGCAGCTGCCTGATGGCTTTGCTGGCCGCGCTGGAATCCAATGGGATCTGATCAGATGACGTTCTAACTCCGAGCTCATCGCTAACGCGCTTGTCGTTTTGGGTCAGATGCTCAGTCCAGCAGTCTGCTTACTTGCATACTCCGTTCGCTTGATCATAGAAGTTGCGTTCTGATATCACCATGCAACTTGCTCATACCAATGGTTCCCACTAGACCGGGGGGGCGGGGGGGGGGGGGGGGGGGGGGGGGGGGGGGGGGGGGGGGGGGGGGG